>CM070761.1:12473536-12634456 GCA_036346245.1 Bonia amplexicaulis | reverse complement strand
CGCCGTCGATGCTGTCGTCGGATTTCGCTAACCTCGCCGCGGAGGCCGAGCGCATGCTCCGCCTCGGCGCGGACTGGCTCCACATGGACATCATGGTACGATCCCCTCCCGTCCCGACACGCCCGTCTCATTGCCATGCTTAATCCTCGCGGAAGCAGTAGCGCTACTACGGTACCAGCCTTTGATTCGTCCAATCGTTTGTTTGGTGCATATAATTGAACTGCGCACTATGGTAGCTTCAACCATGTCCTGTGGTGAGGCATTGCGGGTAGGGTTGAACTGTAGTTGAAGTAGCTTACTGTTAGATCAGAAGTTTGCTTTGCGCTTTTGTTTCTGCACACACTATGGCACGCACAACACCAGCAATTTGGTAGAGTCTGTTCAGAATTGACCTTTTATTTGGAGTACATTTTGTTGTGTCTGTCGGTCTTAACATCGATGTTCAGATCATAAGCATTATTTTACCGTTCGTTTCTGTTTCTGTGATGTGCTATTCTGCAAGTGTACTAGTATTTACCACACGACACCTTTGTCCATGGTAACACCAAATTCAGTAAATTCTGTTTCTTTCAGCGATTGTGTTTCATTTCCAATACCAAATTCAGTAAAGTCTGTTGCTTTCAGCGATTGTGTTTCATTTCCTTTTCCCGTTCGATAGGGATTGCATGTATTAATCATGAAATATCCAAAACTGAAATTCATTTTGTCTTATACTGATATTTTCCTTTTCCACCTTGCAGGATGGGTGAGTTGGTCTCTACTTTCCATTGTGGATACAATAGATCAATTTCGGTTTGGTACTGAAGTGTCTGATGCCTGATGATGTTAAAGAACTTTTCCCAGATATCTTTCCCCATTTTGAGCTGCTAGCATAGCAGACTGGCAGTGTGTTGTTTACTTTAATTTTGGGGGCACTGGATTAGAATTTATAGACGCCTACAGGCTACATCTACCAAGATGACCGTTGTTTTTTCACCCATGGACAACCTTTCTGTTCAATTTTCATTTTCTTTGTGATTATTTTAGACACCTTGCTTATTAGAACATCCCATTCATACATGTGAAATTTTTAGTGAAATTGAACAAAGGAGCTCCTGCTCTTAAATGGGAACAAAGATGCATGTTTCTGAGCTTCCAAAAAATATTAAAAAGAAAACAATAAGCCTGATAGCATGTATACCAACCTGAAAAGGAAATAATTGAAACTTTTGCAATAATACATAACAAGGACAATTACTTTTGCATTTGGCCAGCTTTTAGGAATGTAGTACGTTTGTTTTGGAAAAAAAACAATAGGGGAACTTGCAAGTTAAAAATGATGAAAAAGAGAGGTATATGTAAGCATCAAGTGCCAAACTGCCAAGCATTATGGTGTTCCCTCTGTTTGCTTGGATTGGGATCAACATTCCTTGAGCATAAAATAGAGAAAATAGGCACTTTTTTCCAAGATGGTGAAATGCTTGCTAACAGAGTCTGTTTTATATACTGAACAACATCACAGCAATTTATTAACATGCAAGTATCACCTCGCAGGCTTGCACTAATAGCAGTCTTTAGTCACTTGGGAACCGTGCCATTTTTTTATCGTCAAGGGGGTCATACAGATTTTCTTATGTATGCATGTTCTCTTGAATATATTTCTAAAACTCTCAGATTGAAGAATGCACGTCCAATAAGAATATCATTATTAAGTTATGTTGGTGTCTGTGAAAAAGCATGAACTTCCTCTTGATAGTTTTGGTCAAGTTTGAAGGACAACACATTCTTTTTTTTGTTTGAAAATGTGATGGTATATCATTTGTGGCAATTAGCAAAATAAGCTATCTTGTCAGAATTTTGGTAATAACTTTGCTGGCTGTTTGCATTCGCAGGCACTTCGTTCCTAATCTGACTATTGGAGCCCCAGTGATTCAGAGCCTGAGGAAGCACACCAAGTATGGGACCTTGCTTGCCTTATGTTTATATCGATAGCTTCTGTTCCTATATGCACCTAATAATGCTAATCATTTTCGATTTTGTAGGGCATATTTGGACTGCCATCTCATGGTCACAAATCCTTCAGATTATGTAGAACCATTAGGAAAGGCTGGTGCCTCAGGTTTTACATTCCACATAGAAGTAACCAGAGGTAAACACACATCTGTTGGCTAATGGTTCATGGTTTTCATTGTCTTATGGAAAAGCTTGGTGCAGACAATTGGCAAGATCTCATCCAAAGCATTAAAGCAAAAGGTATGCGGCCCGGTGTATCATTGAGGCCAGGTACTCCTGTGGAGGAAGTTTTTCCCCTGGTAACTTCATGCGCTCAATATAACTGCACTGGTTATCATGTTTTACATAGATTGTTAATGTTTTTCATACTTTGCTCATGATTTTGAGAGAAATGCCTTTTGTTTTCACATATCGTTGTTGATAAATGATAACTTCTACCATGAGAAGTAAGCTTATATGTATTTACTTTCAACTTGTACAGTTAGTTTTATTTCTAATTGTCATCTGGGTTTCATAATATCCAGGGTGTATTTCCTCTGGAGTTCAGAATGTAAACCCCATTGGAAGTTGCTTTCTGTATTAATGTTTGTTGCTGTAATGTGCTTTATTAACTTCTAATATGTTTGTTGATAAAATGATCGTTGGACAAGTACATCTTGTTCCCCTTGTTCAGACACAGTTCACTTCTCATTTGTTATGATCAGCACTGACTGCATTGTAATGTGCAGTTCATCCTTCATTGCAGATCAATGGCCTTTGCTATGAATAAGCAATGAGCTTCCCAAACCTGTTTTCGTTGAACTTTTATCATTGTTGTTATTGACTAGTAATTACAGTTCATTCTTCAGTTATCTGAGCTTTTTCTGTCTGATCATGTAAATTATGGACATTTCTCATGGTGGGATTTTCTGAAGCAATCAACAGTTCTATTAATAACCGATTTTACAGGTGGAAGCAGAGAACCCTGTAGAATTGGTTCTTGTGATGACAGTTGAGCCTGGCTTTGGTGGTCAGAAGTTCATGCCAGAAATGATGGATAAGGTATTATTGTCTCAGTGCCATCTAACTTCCCCGAATCTTTATTCGATTTAGGACAGTTCTGACTACTTTCTGAAATCTGGACATGTTAGGTGCGTACACTGAGAAAGAAGTACCCTTCCCTTGACATAGAGGTACAGGATGATCCACTTCTCAATAGTCAATATTCACGTCCTTGCATGTGCAGACGCCCATGGGCAATTTTCTCACCATGTTTCGTCTCCTGAAGACATTTTCTGGCTCGATCTTTTAGGTCGATGGTGGCCTGGGTCCTTCCACCATTGATGCTGCCGGATCTGCTGGGGCCAACTGCATTGTCGCTGGGAGCTCTATATTTGGAGCTGCCGACCCAGGTGAGGTCATATCGGAGCTACGAAGGAGCGTGGAAGAGTCTCAGAACAAAAGCTGATCTGTATAGCCTCGGCTGCCTGTCTCTGCTGTAAACCAGAACCACTCTGCACGTCATTCGTACAAGAATAAAAGGTGCTCTTGGCACTTAGGTGGTGATCGGTTCGGTGAAAGTCAAAGGCTTATATTTGAAAACACTTAATGGTGAAAAAAACACCAGAATGAGAAAGGTTTATTTGACATAATTAAATTTAAAAAAATTAAAAAATATAAAAAATATGCTAGCCCATCACAGACAACGCAAACAAATACGAGAAAAAAAATCGATAAAAAAGCTCAAAAAAAAATCAAAAATTCAGAAAAAGACGAAATTATGAATAGTGCAAAAATAAGCTTAAGCCAATAAGCTTAAGCTATATTGAGCAGGGCCTTATGCCAGTGCTCTATGTACCTTGCGCATGTCGTATTTGAAAGAACACGCAAGGCGGAATATATGAAGTCGTTTTTTTTTTTGGCCTCTGAATGCTTCCTGTGCTGTCAAGAAACGGCCAAAGTTCTTGCACTTGAAACAAATAAGATACGAGGACCTGCGCTTTCTGGTTATTGTCATTGCGTGTTCCAATTTGGATCTGATTCCTCCCTCACTAACAAATATGAAAGACACGACGAATCACATGCCGTGCATAGGGAATCAAAATTGACGCCTTTTTAACATGACCAAGACATTGTGCATAAGACATTGATATGTCTCCTAGAATAGAGCATCATACGATCACTGATAGGCACAAAAAGCAAATGGCAAATTGCAATCCAGGCGAACAAAGCATCTATGGTCCTATTTTTTCTGACCGAGGTTGATGAATAATAACGGTTGAAATAGAAGCCGTAATGTTCTTTTAGGTTAAAGCTTTTGATATTTTTTTTGCTGATTATGCTGATATGTAAATATCACAGATGGTTCTTAACTAAAACCGTCTGTGTTATTTATAAATCACAGACGGTTCTTAATTAAAAACCGTCTGTGATTATAACTATTACATACGGTTTTTAGTTAAGAACCGTCTGTGATATTCTCTTCTACTCCTAAACGTATTTCTGTTTATTGGCTAGCCTCAGGAAATACTAGCCATGCCTTCTGAAATAAGCAGATCAACATATACATGTATACATCCAATTCACATCTCAATTCATTTCACAAACATAAAACATCCATTTTTATTCAGATTAGAGCCTGCTATTACAATATCTCAAAACAACAAGCAGGTTACACAACAAGAAAAGAGAAAAAGCAAAGATCCTCTATGCCTTCTCGCCCCTGATGCAACGCATGAGCTGGATGTCTTTGATGCTCACCATCGTCGGCGTTGATTGAGTGTCTGCACGGTTGGCACGAGCTAGTTGCTTCTGCGATGTCTTGCCTCCCGTAGACTTATGCGTCGTCTGCAAGGAGGAGGAGAATAACAAAGAGGAAGAGAACAACAAGGAGGAGGACAGCAAGGAAGAGGAGACCAGCAAGAAGGGAGAGAACAGTAAGGAGGAGGACAGCAAGGAAGAGGAGACCAGCAAGGAGGCTAGGTTTTGGTTATATTTATAGGGGAGGGGGAGGGAGAGGCGAAGCTACGATCCGTGGGGTGAGGATTGGTCGATTTCTATTGACTATGATTGGGTCGAGTAGGATCGACGGGCCTGATTATCACAGACGGTTCTATATATACAACCGTCTGTGATGAATGAATATCACAGACGGTTCGATATATAGAACCGTCTGTGAATGAGAGCACAAAATTTTATATACCGATGCAATATAAACAACTAGTCTGAAAAGATAAAATAACAAAGTTTTATATGGCTTATATATACTCATTTGAAAGGTTTCGACGAGATCTACAACTTTTCAGTTGAAGCAAAATCCAAATTCCGAAAGGAAGACCAAGAAAAAGGGCAAAAACAGAAACTAAAAACTTATAATGCAGATTTAGGTCCAAAGATGGCCGATTTTCGGGGTCTTGGAGGGCAACAAGCACAAGCGTGTTGTTATTTTTGGATCGGGCTCGTCGTTAGCTTTCCAACGAGTACAAGAACGTCGAAAACGGACACCGTATGCAAAAGTTATGTCCGTTTTACTGAAGGTGTCTCAAAACTGAATCATACTCGGACAGTAAGCGGGAAAATATGAAATTTTGAGGGATTACAAGACGGAAAACTTATCACAGACGGTTTTTATTATAAAACCGTCTGTGATACTAGAATATCACAGACGATTTTATAATATAAACCGTCTGTGATATTTCAGATTATCACAGACGGTTTTTATTATAAAACCGCCTGTGATAATTTGGAATATCACAGACGGTTTTTATTATAAAACCGTCTGTGATATTCCAGTATTACAGACCGTTCAGCGGTAAGAACTGTCTATCATATGTTCTACACATATATGTAGAAAGTATCTAGTGCTAATGAATATTTACGCACTATGGTGCTAATGTTAACGAGGAGTGTCGGATCTACGTGAAATGGCTTATGTGAGAAGCCTTCAGCCAAAAATCAAAAACCAGGCGATGGCAGTCCCTTGGCCGACGGCAAAACTGGCTCAGGAGGAGAGCGATCGAGTAACCACACCAGACGCCGCGCCGACCAACTAACCACGGACGCTCAATCAATCAGCGCAGCAACATCAAAAGTCAAAACCAAACGGAGAAAACATCAACCAAAACTGCACACAAATCAATTCGCCGGCTGCTTGGTTAAACACAAACTTTGATTATATCAAATACGCGAGTAGAATACATGACACCAACACGCGCGGACATAACGGCCAACGGCGGCCAAACGAGTCCTACCACTGTACACAATATATATATATATATATATATATATATATATATATATATATATATATATATATATATATATATATATATATATATATATATATATAAGTATATATATATATTGTGCATGTGATATTATAGAAGAACTAGAGTTCTCGAAGGAGAGCTTTCTTCACTTTGAGACTGCCATGCCAGATCGTGTGATACTTACCATGCACGCATGTGGATAAACACTTGCTTTGGTGTGTCTACGCTCTCATACAAATTGAAGCCTGCCGATGCACGGATAGTCGCGTACGTAGGCGTTAATTAGCTACAACTGCACCTTGACTTCAAACGAGGTGGTACGTACTAGCACTGCTCACATTTAAGATGTCCTGCCAACCACTGCATTCGTCTCACTCAGGATGGCAAGTGCGTATACCGTCCGTCTTTCCCATACCGCGGGCAGGGCACGCACGTTCTATCTATGTAGTGCTCGAATTCGTCGTCAAAAAGCTCCAACTGGATCAGGTTGCTGTCGAGCCCATAATAACACCACAGGAGTTGGGAGATAGTACCGTTATTGTCGCACTGCTGTTATTCAATCTCGGAAATTTGTTAGCTAGTCTCCTCCACTCACGGACTGTTTGGCTGCAGTTTGTAGTTTTTAAATAAAATTTTTGAATTTTGACTATTTACAATACAGATTACGAATAGACAGATACTAGCTTAGATTTTGGCTGGTACAGATGTTGAGCTTTTAATGTGTAGATCGTTTAACTTGTAGACACTGTCTTGAGAAAATACTTCGTTTGAAAGTTAGGTACTATAGTAAAAACTAAAAACCGTCAGCTTCGGAGAAAAGAACAGACCCTCAGTCGACGCGCTGATTTAAAAGTTGGGGCAGATAAAATTTATCAGCAAATGATGCCTTTCATATTGATAGGAGTACTCACGGTAAAATTAGCTCATCGGATAGTTAGATGTGCTTTCTTATTCGTTGCCGACATCTTTTATACAGGTAATCTCTTCTTAGAAAACTGAGATGCACAACAGCTGTATGTCTAGAAGAAGCAAGCATTTAAGACTTTTTTTCTCCGGTTCTTGGTTTACCAGAAAATTAAAATAAATAGATAAATTTTTTGAAACGAATTCTATAAATAATTTTTGAGTTTAAAATCATATACAGTATCTGTATTGACGTCTTAGTTATCGGCAATCAATCTCCAAATACACATAAAAGTGGCCGTGAGCAAAAGCAACCTACCTTAACTCGAGAGAACTTAGATCATATTTTTTTCGGCTTTTAAAAACTATTTTTCGTCTAATTTTTAAATGAAATATCTTTTTAAGATAGAGTCTACGAGTTAATTATAATATATATTGTACTGACTTTATTTATATCGACAAAAATTACACGTATATTTCTGTTACTCTGTAATCTCTAACAGCCAAAAAAACCACGAACCACATGCCACAAGTCCTAGCAAAAAAAAAAAAACAGACCTCGATGTGACGCTTACATGACATTCGCAACCAAAGCGACATCATTTGGAGACCGACGCTCCACACGCTGCAGGGGTCCTTCGTCGAGCGGCAATCACAAGCTAGCGGGGCGAGCGCGTCGTCCTCGTTCCTATCGCCCGTGCGCCCGGTCCACCACCGCCTCACCGCTCTCGCTCGCTATATATGAGTATCCCACTAGTGGCCAGCGGCCACCGCGCCACCAGCCCACGCCGTCCATATAAACCCCACCCACGTCGGCGGCGCCCGGTCCCGCGCGAATCTCAAAGCAACCGCGCGCCGCCCCGGCGCCATGCTGCGCTGCCACACGCCGCCGCAATGCCGCCCCGCGCCGGGCGCGCCGCGACGGCGCGAGCCGGCCCCGGCGGTGGTGCGCTGCGCGCGGGCCCGCAGCTGTCCGGGCTGGAGGCGTCGCCGGCGAAGGTCGCGGCGGGGGGTGGCGGCGGAGGGGAGCGGCGGAGCCTGGCGGAGCGGCTGCGGCTGGGGAGCCTCCTGGAGGACGGGCTGTCCTACAAGGAGAGCTTCATCGTGCGGTGTTACGAGGTGGGCATCAACAAGACGGCCACCGTCGAGACCATCGCCAACCTCCTCCAGGTAAGCTCGTCGTGCACTCCTCTGAGCTTGCCGAGGCTGGATTTTTGAGGCCGGATTCGTGCTCTCCGGGGCTCGATTTGAGGCGGGCTCTTCTTGGATTGCGAAATGGATGCCGTCTCCCAGGGTTTTGGGGGAATAAAAGCGGGACCTTTTGTTCTTTGTGGGATTCGGGGGTTGGGATCCGAATTTAGAAAGGTCCAAACTCGTGGTGGAATCCGAGATCCTCTTCTGTGCCGCGGTTAGATTTAGCGAGAAGAATTTGTAGTGATTTTGCTAAAATCTGCGAGAATTGTCCTTTGCATGAGTTGAGCTAGAGCTTGAAAAAGTTAGTTTGTCTCTCTTCAAGAGAGTGTGAGAGAGAGATAGTTAGCTGTCCTAGTCTTATTCTAGTCAGTGTATTTTGCTTCTGTTTATATCATGTTGCAAGTGAAAAACCTGTATGGATATTATGGAAATCCTATGCCCACGATATCGTCCACAGAATTTTGCTCCCAGTGTGCGTGCAATGCTTCCATAAATGGCACCAAATGGGCATTACTTTGCTGACTTTTCCTTATCCAGGGATAAGTAAAGCTAGAGTTCTTGAAATTCTATGCTTAAGGATCTAATAGGGAGTGCCAATGGGCATTGTGGATCAAGTATGTCTAAGTTAATCTATGTGCTGGGAAGAATGCGTGTGTGGCTGTTACCAAATCTTGTGAATGTGCTCACGTTGGCATTTAATAATGCCATTATAAGGATACTAACAAATGAAATTGTAATTGGGTATAGATCCCCTGGAAGTATCACCGGTGGAATTTGGTGGATTCAATGCAATCTCGTTCACTGGTTTGCAATCTTCAGTTAAAAATTAAACCCCCATCAAATGGAACATTTTTTTCTTCTAAAAACTTCTGAACTCCTGATCATTGGATTTGAGATGGATGCTCCCCATACATTCGGAACCAATAGAAATGGCAAGCGTTTCCACTTCTATTAACCCGTGTGTTAGTTACCAGCATTGGTTATATTTATATCGAGGTATATTGTCCAGAAGTGTCTCATCATTTTGTTTCTTGTATGAATTGTTTATTGTAAACTTTCTTGTAAATGCAGGAGGTAGGGTGTAACCATGCACAAAGTGTTGGGTTCTCCACCGATGGTTTTGCCACAACTACAACAATGAGAAAACTTGGACTCATTTGGGTGACGAACCGAATGCACATTGAGATCTACAAGTACCCGGCTTGGTAAATTTGCAGGATCACGTTGAACTTTGTTCCCACCCTTGTTCTTCTTTTAGCATGATTTAATTCTGACTGGTAATTCTGCTACTTTAAGGGGTGATGTTGTTGAGATTGAAACATGGTGCCAAGCTGATGGAAGGATCGGTACTCGACGTGATTGGGTTCTTAAGGATCTGGCTAATCGTGAAGTTATTGGAAGAGCTACCAGGTACTTACCGCTAAAAGTATAAATCTTGATAATTTATTTTCTATTCGAAGTAGTTGTTATGCTTGCATTCAAATTTAGAACCACATTTGTGTGTACCGAAAAAATGGGACAGAGTCATTTCATACCTGTTTTAAGTTTTAACTAAATATCCCTCACCTTTTTATACTTAATCCCCACCTTGT
The DNA here is from genome assembly GCA_036346245.1 of Bonia amplexicaulis. Taxonomy (NCBI): domain Eukaryota; kingdom Viridiplantae; phylum Streptophyta; class Magnoliopsida; order Poales; family Poaceae; genus Bonia; species Bonia amplexicaulis. The sequence continues at coordinate 12,624,528 of CM070761.1, read as the reverse complement.
TATCACGCCTCCTCTTCTCCAAGCAAATCCAGTGAAGGTAAGTGCTATAAGATAGGTAAAAATCAGGTACTAAATTGCTAAAAAACATGTATTAAATTGTTAGCAATCTCAAAAGAAAATGTGTGTGAAGAATCAAAATGTGTAGACTTATGCCCAATGGTCCTTTGAATGGTACTTGCCGTATACTTGAATTAATGTGGTACTTACTTGCCGTATACTTGAATTAATGTGGTACATATTCATTGCTTGTTGACTTGTAATTGATAGCAGCCTTAATCATCCGTGCTTAAGAAGGAAGATCAGCTAATGGGGCTTTCTTTAGCAGAGCAGCATATGATTACAAAACTGGAGCTTAGTAGTTAGTACTGAGCTTGTCTGTTTCTTTCTCTGTTTTCTTCTGATGGACGATTATAGATCTTTTGTCACTGTGTACAGTATAAGTAACAAAGTCGTATTGTTTGTTTGTCCAGCAAGTGGGTCATGATGAACCAAAATACACGCAGACTTCAAAGAGTCAGTGATGAAGTCAGGGATGAGGTTTTTGTCCACTGTCCAAAGACTCCAAGGTAAATTGATACTCATTTTGCTTTCCGTAATTCTGCATATACATGCATTTTTTTCTCTGCTTGATATCCCATTCATACAGCTTAGGCAATGAAGTGGTCAATGGCTATGTTTTTTTAGGCTTCCATTGAGCTCACGTTCCCTTTTTACACTTCAACTGGGCTTTGTTAAACACTCTTACCTGTAGCATGTAGTTCATTGGGTAAATATTTACTGGTCAGTCACAAATAATTATTGAAAAGTGCTTCTATGTTTTTCTTAACAGTGATTTGCATAATTTTTAAAGCACGATAAATAGTATATAGATGTTACTTATCTCTTCATGTGCTTTGAGATTGGTTGTACTCTTGTTAGAGAGGAAAACATAGAAACATTTCTCCTAATTATTTGGTGGTCATGATTCATGAAGATTGTACATTTAGTCTCACATGATTGTTGTGCTGGACATAATGGTTGTAACAAGTTACCATTGTGCAGATTAGCATTCCCTGAGGAAAATAATGGTAGTCTGAAGAAGATTCCAATTCTTATGGATCCTGCACAGTACTCAAGGCTAGGGCTAGTGGTTAGCTCTTCTCCCCTTCATAAATAGTTCTTATGCTCATCATTTCAACAACTCTAATGCTGACAGACCCTAATTCGTGAATTGCAGCCAAGAAGAGCTGATCTGGACATGAACCAACATGTCAATAATGTCACTTACATTGGTTGGGTCCTCGAAGTAAGTGTTCCACCAGCCTTTTTTACTGTAACTATCAGTTGACCATTCTTGTTTGGTGATATAGCCTTCTCGCCCCTATAATCTTGCTTTTGAGCCTTTCTGTATTCAGGGGTAGATAATTTGAGTAGTTTACAATTACTTATTCCTTAATATTATTGTTTTTCCTTGATGGAAATCATCTCATTGTTGATGTGTGATAGTTTCTAACAGTTTTCCTTCCAAATGGCAGAGCATACCTCAAGATATTATTGATACACATGAGTTGCAAACGATCACTCTTGACTACAGAAGAGAATGCCAGCATGATGACATAGTCGATTCACTTACTTATATAGAGGAAGGAGAGGAGAAAAGTATGAATGGATCTGCGTCTGCGGCACCGCACGTAGAAGAGCAGCGTCAATTCTTGCACTGCTTGAGATTTGTTGGGACTGGGGATGAGATCAACCGTGGCCGCACTGTGTGGAGGAAGCTAGCTAGATAAAAGATTATTTATATTGCTCAAATGTATTCTGCTCTTCCATTTGTTTCACCCTTTAGCTCTTTGCGTCTGGCTTAGCATCTTCAGAGAATCGATTGTACCACAAATTTTGTGATGAATTCCTGTGTAACAATGCCAATTTGTGACATTCGTTGGGCCTCAGCTGGGGTTGTGCGTGGTTAACTCTCATTCATTTTGGACTAGTGGACAATGTTATGCAATCTATCCGCAGCTCCTTTGTGTCCACAAGAGATTCCATTGACATGCAATAGTATGCAAATCTCTTCCTACCAAAATATTGAATTCTAATTTTGGTCCATTTCATGGTTACAGAAAGTACATCATAATATTAAAGGTCCGTCTCATGGTCATATTGCTAAGTGCGGGCCTTTTTCTGGTTCCCTTGGGATAACTGATGAAGAACAGAGCATTGAGGTTGGTCTTATAATTTGCTACTTCTTGTCTTCAGTATGGGATAGTTCACTCGATCCATATGTATTGGTTATATTGTTGCTTCAAGGTTTCATCTCCTGTATGAGTGGCCACTATGATAGGCTCAAATAAAAGACTCACATAAAATAACACAAAACTAAACATATTATCAATAAATCAAGAAAGTATCTTCATCAAACTTTGATAACGACTTCAGTCCCATGAGTCGCAGTCAAAACTCAAAACCATAGACCTATTCTTCTTAGAGAATACAAGGCAAACATACACACACTATACTCACACCATCCACACACTCCACATGCGTGCCCGTCACCTACACATGCTAGGAATTTAAAGGAGGCATCCGAGGGCTCACAAAACGCAGGCACAAGCTTTCCTACTATATATGCACAATTATATGTATTTCTAAAATCGGTAGATATTAACACCAAGTCTTAAGACTTAAACCTTCGTGGGCTAGGTGCACATTCGCACACCGAGCCATCTGGTCACACCTCGCTTCCAAGGCGTGTAGAGAGATGATGACTTGAGCAACCTCAGAAAGGCGAAAACGGTGCCTGACACATTTTTGTATGCTTCACGATTCTTTCTCCTAGGATAGCACGGAGACCAGCGAAACAAATTCTGATGTTACTTTGCCTCTAGTTATTGCATTGACGACAGTGTTCTGGATACTCCTTGAGCAGCTCCAACAGGTTGTACCACGGCCTGCCTTTTGTTTCAGTTGACAAGCCATCCTCTGGTGTCAGGTACTTTTGGACCTTGCTATGGGGCCATCTCTTACCAAAGTGTTCAATAAGCTGCGAATAATCAAGGGTTAGTTTGCATGCCCAAGAAATTCACAGCATGTGCACAAGCCATAGCATGTTCAAAAGTGTAGCAATACTATGCTAAACACATATATGATCACAATGCTGTAACAGTGGTTTGTTAAGGTTGCCATTGATAAATGCTAGGATATCTAACTAAGAAAGTAACTATGAAACAATGGGGTGATGAGGTATTTTGTGCCTTGCAATCTGTCGAAGGAATGCTACAAGACAAAGGCAAGTTTGAATTTAGTAAATTGTTTGAAAAATGATCATAGAATTCTGTGACTTGTTACTGTAAGGATCATAGAATTCTAAGGGCATACCAGGTAAATAAACATTTCATCATGCCAAATACGGATGAAAAAATAGTGAGTATAGGGCAGGGCTGTCTACATGCATGCCAACGGTTGAAGCTGACATATTAATTACCGTGATGCAATAAGAGCTTAGCGTTAACACCTTTAGGGCATTTCTAAATATCTGTAAGCTTATTCCAGAACTTCTGGCACAAGATTACTAGAGGATTATAGGATTCTTAATGACATCACATATTCATTTTACCACCAAAATCTTCTGCATGAATGCAGTTCCCCAGTGATCCCAAATATTTTGTATGAATCTCAATGCAGACCTAATGCAAATGCATCTGAACAAATTATTATAGTATTTCCATGGTAGTGCAAAGCATGCCCTGATGACATGAGCAAAACACATCTTCGAATGAAAGTACTTGCTTTTATGTTTAAGGAGGCTAGGGAATTGCTCTATTAATTAACGGGCTGTAATTTCTCAATATTGCTCATAACTTAACATGGACTAACTGAAAATTAAAGTGCTAGCAATTGTATAGCCCAACCCATTTGCCTTCTCTAAACCATATATATTGGTATTCATCAAGGTGGTTAGATTAAATTTTAGAGTTCCAGAAACTGGACAGAAACGAATACTCTTGCATAACAAACCTCTGAATGGAGTTTAGCATATAAATAGTACAAGGACTACAAAGACACAAACCCTAGACATATAGGAAATGATATTTATACCCTTAACACCCCCTGAAGATTCCAATTCTTATGGATCCTGCACAGTACTCAAGGCTAGGGCTAGTGGTTAGCTCTTCTCCCCTTCATAAATAGTTCTTATGCTCATCATTTCAACAACTCTAATGCTGACAGACCCTAATTCGTGAATTGCAGCCAAGAAGAGCTGATCTGGACATGAACCAACATGTCAATAATGTCACTTACATTGGTTGGGTCCTCGAAGTAAGTGTTCCACCAGCCTTTTTTACTGTAACTATCAGTTGACCATTCTTGTTTGGTGATATAGCCTTCTCGCCCCTATAATCTTGCTTTTGAGCCTTTCTGTATTCAGGGGTAGATAATTTGAGTAGTTTACAATTACTTATTCCTTAATATTATTGTTTTTCCTTGATGGAAATCATCTCATTGTTGATGTGTGATAGTTTCTAACAGTTTTCCTTCCAAATGGCAGAGCATACCTCAAGATATTATTGATACACATGAGTTGCAAACGATCACTCTTGACTACAGAAGAGAATGCCAGCATGATGACATAGTCGATTCACTTACTTATATAGAGGAAGGAGAGGAGAAAAGTATGAATGGATCTGCGTCTGCGGCACCGCACGTAGAAGAGCAGCGTCAATTCTTGCACTGCTTGAGATTTGCTGGGACTGGGGATGAGATCAACCGTGGCCGCACTGTGTGGAGGAAGCTAGCTAGATAAAAGATTATTTATATTGCTCAAATGTATTCTGCTCTTCCATTTGTTTCACCCTTTAGCTCTTTGCGTCTGGCTTAGCATCTTCAGAGAATCGATTGTACCACAAATTTTGTGATGAATTCCTGTGTAACAATGCCAATTTGTGACATTCGTTGGGCCTCAGCTGGGGTTGTGCGTGGTTAACTCATTCATTTTGGACTAGTGGACAATGTTATGCAATCTGTCCGCAGCTCCTTTGTGTCCACAAGAGATTCCATTGACATGCAATAGTATGCAAATCTCTTCCTACCAAAATATTGAATTCTAATTTTGGTCCATTTCATGGTTACAGAAAGTACATCATAATATTAAAGGTCCGTCTCATGGTCATATTGCTAAGTGCGGGCCTTTTTCTGGTTCCCTTGGGATAACTGACGAAGAACAGAGCATTGAGGTTGGTCTTATAATTTGCTAGTTCTTGTCTTCAGTATGGGATAGTTCACTCGATCCATATGTATTGGTTATATTGTTGCTTCAAGGTTTCATCTCCTGTATGAGTGGCCACTATGATAGGCTCAAATAAAAGACTCACATAAAATAACACAAAACTAAACATATTATCAATAAATCAATAAAGTATCTTCATCAAACTTTGATAACGACTTCAGTCCCATGAGTCGCAGTCAAAACTCAAAACCATAGACCTATTCTTCTTAGAGAATACAAGGCAAACATACACACACTATACTCACACCATCCACACACTCCACATGCGTGCCGTCACCTACACATGCTAGGAATTTAAAGGAGGCATCCGAGGGCTCACAAAACGCAGGCACAAGCTTTCCTACTATATATGCACAATTATATGTACTTCTAAAATCGGTAGATATTAACACCAAGTCTTAAGACTTAAACCTTCGTGGGCTAGGTGCACATTCGCACACCGAGCCATCTGGTCACACCTCAGCTTCCAAGGCGTGTAGAGAGATGATGACTTGAGCAACCTCAGAAAGGCGAAAACGGTGCCTGACACATTTTTGTATGCTTCACGATTCTTTCTCCTAGGATAGCACGGAGACCAGCGAAACAAATTCTGATGTTACTTTGCCTCTAGTTATTGCATTGACGACAGTGTTCTGGATACTCCTTGAGCAGCTCCAACAGGTTGTACCACGGCCTGCCTTTTGTTTCAGTTGACAAGCCATCCTCTGGTGTCAGGTACTTTTGGACCTTGCTATGGGGCCATCTCTTACCAAAGTGTTCAATAAGCTGCGAATAATCAAGGGTTAGTTTGCATGCCCAAGAAATTCACAGCATGTGCACAAGCCATAGCATGTTCAAAAGTGTAGCAATACTATGCTAAACACATATATGATCACAATGCTGTAACAGTGGTTTGTTAAGGTTGCCATTGATAAATGCTAGGATATCTAACTAAGAAAGTAACTATGAAACAATGGGGTGATGAGGTATTTTGTGCCTTGCAATCTGTCGAAGGAATGCTACAAGACAAAGGCAAGTTTGAATTTAGTAAATTGTTTGAAAATGATCATAGAATTCTGTGACTTGTTACTGTAAGGATCATAGAATTCTAAGGGCATACCAGGTAAATAAACATTTCATCATGCCAAATACGGATGAAAAATAGTGAGTATAGGGCAGGGCTGTCTACATGCATGCCAACGGTTGAAGCTGACATATTAATTACCGTGATGCAATAAGAGCTTAGCGTTAACACCTTTAGGGCATTTCTAAATATCTGTAAGCTTATTCCAGAACTTCTGGCACAAGATTACTAGAGGATTATAGGATTCTTAATGACATCACATATTCATTTTACCACCAAAATCTTCTGCATGAATGCAGTTCCCCAGTGATCCCAAATATTTTGTATGAATCTCAATGCAGACCTAATGCAAATGCATCTGAACAAATTATTATAGTATTTCCATGGTAGTGCAAAGCATGCCCTGATGACATGAGCAAATCACATCTTCGAATGAAAGTACTTGCTTTTATGTTTAAGGAGGCTAGGGAATTGCTCTATTAATTAACGGGCTGTAATTTCTCAATATTGCTCATAACTTAACATGGACTAACTGAAAATTAAAGTGCTAGCAATTGTATAGCCCAACCCATTTGCCTTCTCTAAACCATATATATTGGTATTCATCAAGGTGGTTAGATTAAATTTTAGAGTTCCAGAAACTGGACAGAAACGAATACTCTTGCATAACAAACCTCTGAATGGAGTTTAGCATATAAATAGTACAAGGACTACAAAGACACAAACCCTAGACATATAGGAAATGATATTTATACCCTTAACACCCCCTTAAATGCAAGACATATACAATAACATTACATTTGAAAAAGGTTAACACTAAAATAGAGAAAAATCTAAAATCCGCGTCTTGAAGACGTCGTCATAGCGTGCAGCTCTTGAAAAATTATGTCGGAAAGATCGCCTCCCATCCAAAATCGTGTGGCAGCCCATAAAGCACAAAGTGCAGAGGCCGAGAAGGTAGAGGTAAGCAGGATATGAACATTCCCATGGAGGGATAAATCAGCATGGATGTATGCGCACACATCGGAGTTGAAAAAATAAAGAGACTTGCCGCCATAACTGAAAGGAGCGGTGAGCAGGTAGAAGCACAAGAAAAATCAACTCATGATGAAATAACTATAAACTATGTGCACACGAGAGAATCCATAAATATAACAACAGTCAATGTTGATATTTATTTTGCAAATAAAATCGCCACAATCATCGATCTTGATTTAGAGCCCGCATTGCTCGCTTAATGTAAGAAAATATCAGTTTGGGAAGATTGGAAAAATGTATTAGAAACTGAATTATTATCTCTGAACAAAAGAGATGTGTTTGGACCTGTAAGCCACATGCCTCCCTATGTGCACCCTGTAGGGCATAAGTGGGTATTTGTTCGAAAGAGAAATGAAGTTGTAAGATATAAAGCAAGACTTGTTGCACAAGGTTTCACTCAACGTCCAGGGGTTGATTATGAAGAAATTTATTCCCCAGTCATGAGTGGTATTACCTTTAGATACTTAATCTCAATGGCAGTAAACCTGAACTTAAAATGAAATTGATGGATATAGTAACTGCATACTTTTATGGTAACTTGGATTCGGATATTTATAATCAGGTACCTGAAGATATCCCTGTTCCAAACCAAGACAAAGCAAATAGAAATCTGTACAGTGCGAAACTCAGAAAATCACTGTATAGACTTAAGCAATCAGGCATGAGTGGTATAATCGCTTAAGCGACTTTCTATGCAAGAAAAGCTACACGAACAATGAAGATTGTCCCTGTGTTTTTATATGACGATCCTATAATGGATTTTGTATAATCTCAGTATATGTAGATGATATAAATATTATCGGGACTATGGAAGATATAAATGAAACAAGTTCTTACTTGGAGTCAGAATTTGAAATGAAAGATTTGGGTAAAACCACATATTGCTTAGGCTTGCAACTCGAGCATGTCCCTGAAGGAATATTAATACATCAGTCAGCCTATACCCAGAAGGTATTAGAAAGGTTCGGCTTTGAGAAGGCATACCCATCGAAAGTACCGATGATCGAAAGATTTTTACAGCAAGCCAAGGATTCGTACCGACCTAGGGAAGATGGGAAGGAAGTCCTGGGACCGGAATTCCCATACTTAAGTGCAGCAGGAGCACTTATGTATTTAACGAACATCACTAAACCGGATATTGAATTTGTCGTAAACTTATTAGCAAGTCATAGTACAGAACCTACCAAAAGGCATTAGCAGGGAATAAAGAATATCTTTCGATACCTCCAAGGAAGCAATGACCTTGGGTTATTCTACAGAAAGAACCAAGACTTGAATAATTGGCTATGCAGGTGCAGGGTAGCTATCGGACCCACATACCGCAAGGTCACAAACATGTTTTGTATTCCTATGCGGTGGAACTGTAGTTTCATGAAAATCGTCTAAGCAAAGTCTTGTAGCGACTTCGATGAACCACTCAGAAATCATAGTGCTGTACGAAGCCGTACGAGAATGTGCTTGACTCTGACGAATGGTTCACCACATCCAGCAGTCATGTGGATTGAATATCATGTAAGCTCCCACAATTATCTACGAAGATAATACAGCTTGTGTTGCACAAGTGCAGACGGGCTACTAAGTTCTTCTATGCTCATAAATTGCAAAAGATGGACGAAACTAAGATAATGCATACTAAGTCATGTGAAAATCTTGCAGATTTATTCACTAAGTCACTCTCAGCATATAGTTTTGAAAGGTGCGTACGAGGAATTGGAATGATGAGACTTAGAGGTGCAGAATTCAGGGGAGATTTTTCTTAAGCTCATTTTTAAAAACTTATCACGAAGATCGAGTACCCAAAGAATAAATCATGTAGATTAAATGAAATTGGGTGGATTGTAATCTTTTTCCCTTGACGAGTTTTTCTAAAGTTTCTCATTCAAGGTTTTTAATGAGTCAATCCGTGCAACACAACATAACATGTATTATGTATTCTTTCTCTAAATTTTTTCCGCTGTGTTTTTCTGGAGTTTTGATGATGCATGAACGTGTCGGGTAAGTGCACAAGGGAGAGTGTTGTGAAACATGAGTCTGGGATTGAAGCATTGGTCTATGATAGACACCTCTCCATTAGATTGTATATATGGAGTCTCATTGACTATTTTGTTAACATGTGAAAAAGAAAGCAATAAAGAAATAACATGATTTCATCCCTATCTCTGCGTTTTCAATATATTATTTATATTATTATGTGATTGATCCGTCTCTTTATATAGAAAAGAAATCGATCAGACTAGACTCGCCAGCGACGATTTCTCGACAAAACCAACCGGCCTGTAAAATTCCGTCAGAAACGGCCCGATTCAGCGGCCAAAACGGCGTCAAGAAACCTGTCGCGCGCGGCAACGGCGGCGCGGGACCGCAGCTCGTAGTCGGTCGGTCGGTCACCGCTGCGCCCGTCCCGACTCCGAAAAAGTCCGCACCGGACGCTGGAAAATGGTGGGCGTCAGCCGTCGCCTCCGCGCGGCGAACGCGACCGGCCGAGCCCGGCGCGCGCGCGCGCGGCCGCCATGTGGCGCCCAACCCAAAACCGCACCGCGCTTGCTCACTCCAGCTGCATCAGCCATCACCACCACAAAACAACGTACACTTCTAACGGAGAAGAAAAGTGAAACCACCCGCTACACGACTAGGCGAGAAGGAGAAAGCCAAGCCGAATCAGTCGAGTCCATGCCAATCTGGATTCTGGAGAGGATAACTGGATACTATTTATGAGGCGCTTGTGTTGTGCGGGGTATTGGTCTTGTATGTATGCGTCCGAGTCCACACGGGCTTAGTAGGCGGCTCCTCCCGAGTTTGCGCAGGAAATGGAGGCGCCGAGGGTGCCGCCGATGCGGCGCGGCGTCACGCTCGCCGAGCAGCTGGCCGCCTCTTCCAACCTCCGCGACCTCCTCAAGCTCCGCGACGACGGCGACGTGAGGCAGCTCGCCGCGGCGGGGAGGCGACGCACGCTCCTCGACGTCATCCGCGACGTCGACGACAGCCCTCCTCCCCCGTCCTCCTGCGCCACGCGCCGCGGCGTGTCCACGACGGCGCCCGTGGCAGGCGGTGCGACGACCGCCGCGTCGGCGTCGCTCGCTCCGCCCACGGCGGCCGCGCAGGGGGAGAGGAGGGTGTCGCTGATGGCGCTGCTGGAACAGGCGGAGCGGCAGTGGACGGCCGGCGGCGGCGAGTGGAAGCGCGTGGAGGAGGAGGCGGCGTCGGAGGAGGGGAGGAAGGGCGGCGTGGGTGGGCGGTGCTGCGTGTGCATGGCGCACGGCAAGGGCGCGGCCTTCATACCCTGCGGCCACACCTTCTGCCGCGTCTGCGCCCGCGAGCTCCGCGCCGGCCGTGGCCGCTGCCCGCTCTGCAACGCCGCCATCCACGAGGTCCTCAACCTCTTCTGACCACCACCCCGCTCACCTTGCTCCCTTCGCCGCCACCGCCAGTGACAGCGTCTCTCCGTGCAAGAACCGATCCTTTTCACCTTTTCCGCATCGGCTGGTGGTAAATTGCTCGGAAGCTTGAATCTAGCCATTCCGTCAATTCGAGATAGCATCCGGTGTAGATAAATTTCTGCTTATTTGCTGCCCTGTTTCCTGTTTCTTGTTCTTGGAAAACTGAAAAGATTCAACAGAACAGAGCACAACTGCAACCTTCGTGGATCAAATTTCTCTGTTCCTCGATGATACTAGTACTCTAGTATAGATCCTTAGAATCTGGTGTAAATACTGAGAATTAATTCGGCAGAATATTTCGGTGTCGACTTCAGGACACGTATACGCGCTACAGTGCGTGGGATCTGGCACGTGCATCGCCAGTGCATGGCATCGGCAGTGCACGTGCATCGCATCGCCGAGCCGTAGTGTTAAGGCGCCTATAAGGTTGGTCACTCGGTCGCAGTTAACTCGGTGGGCGGACGGTCTGGACCGCGCACGTCACGGCTACTCGTGCTTGATCTGGACCGTCCGCCGCCAATTGGACGATACACATGTACGTGTCGTTTGAACAGATGGCAGAAGACGCGCTTCCGTTTTTGTCGAGTTATCAGCATCAACGCAACAGTGAGAGTTAAAAAAAAAACAACATTGTAGTGCAACCACTTTTATCACTTGCACCACCTTTCATTCAGAGCACTAAAAATTGAGCCACCGAGACTCTGGCACGATAAAAAAGCCGACTGCTTCTGTATTATAATAAAAAAAATTATAGCTGTTCATCGCCGATAAAAATAACTAGCTACAGTAAAAAAAACCATAGTTCATCGCCAATCTGACCACCCGGCGCTTGTCTTTGCGAACCACCACAGCGCGCATGATGGCGACGGCCTGCGACAAGCGACCAAAAGAGGGCTGGATCGATGGAGCTTAATTGGCAGCAGCAGCGAAGAAGAAGCAGCAGCGAGGAAGCGGTGTTTTGGAGAGTTGCTGGGGGCGCAGACAAACACATAGCTGGGAGAATTGCCGTTTAGCACGCAAGAATGCAGGTCGATGGCCTGTAGCGAGGGCTGGACAACTTACAGGAAAAGGATAGCGGTGTACTGCGCTCATACGCGCATAATGGACAGAATAATAGTACACACAATCCTTGGTTTTTAAGGGCTTGGTGTATAAGGGTTTTTGTTGGAGTTTCTAGGATCCGTAAGCATGGTTTTCGTTGCAAGAACAGCCTACTTGGTGTATAATGGGCAACGTAGCTCGATTGCCAAATATAACCCCTATGTAATGTACTGCTGAAGAACAATGACCTGAGCTTAGGAAAGTAAACAGATGATACTCCTAGCTAAATCTCGGTAGTTGAGCTGCATTGTCCATCTGCATGGACTCCCAAACCCCACGGGCTATCGCAGCATTGCATTCCCTGCTCGGATGGAGATAGATTGTGCCTGCAGGAAAGAATAATCAACATCTGCACAGTTTGATCCCATCTGCCTGCCTTGATTTCTTGCAGCCCATAGAGCTCCTGTCAGTGCAAAGCCTTCTGTTGTAACTATAAGTCTCGAAACTTAGGTCCTCTGGTCTGCAATCTCTATCTGCATGTTTGTTAGAGAAGACAGTCATGGCCAGTAGCTCTTGTCGATCAGTTGTCACCATGCAGTTCCACAGAAGGTTCACACTGGATATGCGATGCAAGGAAAATTTGTTCCATTTAGAGCTATGCTGTTGTTCTGAAACAAACGCTCACGACAAACAAACAGTCTCTGAATGTTTCAACAAGCTACTAATTAATATGCATTACCCAGACGACAAGAACAACTCAGCAGCTGGTTATACTGGTTTATCCGTGCTGTGAACCATGGTCCATGCTACAGGGAAATGGAAAATGGTCCTCTTGGCTTTTCCTAACGCAGTGACCCTCCATTTTTGGACGATGCATCTCAGCTTCTCAGAGCTTGACGCCAAGATCTGTTTGGGAGGAACAGAAAAAAAAGCATTTCCCGCTCGTTTCGGCTTCAGCTTCTGGCTTCTGACTTATTTTTCACTATTCATAAATTTCGTTTTTTATGAACTTTTGGCTTTTTTTAGCTTTTTTGCCGGTTCTTTTTTTTCCTGTATTCGTTTGCGTTGTCCGTGATGAGCTAGCATATTTAAAAAAAAAATTATTTAAAATTTTCATACATGCAATGTTTGCAGTTGATATATCACAGCTATTTGTTCCTCATTTCCTTTCTAATAAAAGAGTTGACAACACTAGTAATTTGAACTTGATAAAGTCAACCAATAGTGTCATATCGTTCTTGCTGCTGATGTTTAGCTAACTACAATTCAGACTCAAAGTACTGTTATTATCCTTGCAAGTTTGGAAGCCCTCCAAGGAAGTTGTATACTTTTATGTTCTATGGTACATGTAACAGTAGCATACTACTTGACAAATCCTGTAAATTTTTTTATTCCATGATATCTACTGCTGGAAGGCTCATTGTACTATATTCCTCATTTTGACCTGCTTCGAGACAGGACTAGCCAACTTAGATCTTTACTTCTTTAGAAAGTAAACACACTTTTATTTTCTCGGTTTTTTGTTTCTCAAATTTCTCTGTTCTGTGCAGATGTCTGAACCTGTTATGATGGGAGCAGTGTATCCTTTGTTTTTTACCCCCATGTTTCTGTTGTTCTTTTATGCACAGAAATAGAACAAGTTGTACATTTGCACTTTGCTTGCCTTAGGTGAGGCATGTCTCACCTTATCTGCTTAGTCTTCCAAAAAAAATCTGTTCATATGTTTACTTCCCTACAAACTACATATATTTCTTCCATTGTCGATTTGGTTGCAAGTTATCTAAGTTCCTTTACCTACACTATAGAAAGATCACTTTTTTACTCGCTAGATCATTTTTCGTAGATCTTTGCACAGCACTGCTTGCCTTGCTTGCACGAGTGAGGGTCCTGATCCAACAAGTGAGTGGAATAACCTACATGCATTACTATGTGTTGTACCGAGCAAATTCAGATATTAAATTGCTGACATACTAATATAACAGCTAACTTAAAAGTTAAAACCCAACTGATATATTTGTTATTAAGAAAATCTAAGAAATGTTATTGGAAGCATATGCTGGCTAATAAGCATCTCTCTTTTTACTGCGGAGCTTTTGCTTTAGACACTGACCCTCTGGAATAGTTCACATATGTTACTTGATGTTGTGTCAGTATACAATAAGGTTACTGATCTTACTGATAGGAAGCAGTCTGTTAAAATCAGTATTGATGGAGTGCAGGTGTGTTTTGCTTCCACACTAACATTCTGTATCCTTGTCAATCATGAAGAAACTGTACTACCTAAAATCAGGTTGTTAGCTGTTACACGAAGTGAACTGGCTGGACGTAATAGTTATTTCACTACCTTTTTTTTAATTATTTCGACAGACTTTCAGAGAGTACTACCTCTCAAACAATGATGCTCGTAATATCCTGGAGTGCGTATGGGTGAAAGATAAATTTGTTTTGCGTGAAAATACCAAAGGTAGCTGTCAGAAGGCCCAGGATGAGGATCAGAAATCATGCTCTTGAATCATCAATCCAGTATGAGACTCTTGGAGTCGTTAGTGAAGGTTGGAATGCTCTACCTTCTGTTCTTTGTGATATATGTATGAACACCTTGAGTTTAGTTGCATTTTCTTCAATATTTATACATGGCCCTGGCAATGTTTGATGTCTGCCTGCTGACACTAAACCTGTCAGATATCATTGTATCTTCAAAGCATGGAAATGGAAAATTTCTTTTTTTTTTGTTAAGTGATTTGAAGTAAATATATATTATGTAATATTTATTAATGATGGAAATTTTCTTTTTGTTAACTGAGTTTTCAAGCAACCGTGTTATCATTCTTAGAGCATACCCCCAATTGACTATCCAGAAGTTCTGATGAAATCGCCATACCTCTTATGGTAGTTGCCAAGTCACTGGAGAGTGCGGCATGAGGGGATTTTAACTTTTTGCCACTCTTAAGATTGGCCAATTAACTCTGTCACTTACATGTGGGCCCACCTGAGTCACTGACGGGCCAGGGTGACAAATCTGTTGCCACTCTACTCATAAGAGTGGCTTATGATTAAATTTTCCGCTGATGACTGAACGGTCGGTGTCGCGTGCTGATGACTTGCTGGGTGCCGAGCAGCGGCCGTCTCAGGCGTGCTGCTGCCTCCCCACGCTTCTACTGTCCCGGGCTACCGGCAGGCACGCGCCGCTGATGCTGTGGATGCAGAGTTACAGCCACTACCGCACCACGTAGTACAAGATTTAGATGGATGGCAGCGAGCAACAAACGAGGAGTAAAGTTTAAAAATGTTGAAGGGATGCAGGTCGAACTAACTTGAAATTCACCTCAATCAGCAGAGAGGCACTGAAATAATTCCATTGGAGTTTTGAACGATACAAAGGCTACCATTGTCAAGTATTACAGACAGTTTCAAGCACATACAAACTATTCCCTACCGTGCGATCTTCGTAGTGAAAGTAATTTAGGTCCGCCAAGCTGCTGTACCATGATCAGATCCGAATTCTCTCCTCAAAGTTCATCGGGGCACTTCCCATATCACGCCTTCAAAATTGTCTGTCTAAGAGATGGTTCTCCAAGATATGCGTCACACACACTCCAGTCATGGAAGTGTAAGGTAGTTAAGACACTCAGACTGAAATAGCTTGCAATAGGCACCAAATCTACCTTAGGCCTTTGCCGGTAACTTGTTCATCACAGGGCTGATCTTTTCCTCAGGGAGGCCCCTTTGAGGATCAATCTTGTAGGTGTCATAGAAGTCTAAAATTTCCATTGAAATATTCTTAACCTGAGTATTGCAAATGAACATCAATGGATGGATATGATTAGACCCAATCAATGGGAAAAAGATCAACAACAGCGCTTACAATGTTCATGTCAACACGGAGCTCTTCAAACCACGAAGTTGTGTCCTTATCTTTAAGAACGCTTGCAATGTATATGCAGGCCAGCGCAATCATATAGGGAGGGTATAGGAGAATGAGGTCCATCTTGTAAGTATCATTGACAAGGCCCCTGCAAGTAACAGTGGCTAATCAGCATACAAATAGGTCTAGTTGAAGATTACGCATACAATAGACCCATAAATCATAATGAAGACATTTCACTTATATTTGTTTTCCATGTGATTCGAGATAAAATCTATTTATCTTATCATACTGTACCACACTAGAAATGAGAAGGAAAACTCAGCATAGGTATTTGACTATTTCTATGTTCCTACAATACTAGGGTCCTACCAAGGATATTCAATACGATGATACCAAATGTAAATACTCTTATTCAAATCGAAAGATATATATGTTGAGAAATCATGAAAGGAACACTGAAAGGGCACTATGCTTGCTCCAAGACTAATAATAGTCATGTAATAAAATGTTTCAAAAACAGGTCTAGACTTTTAACTATGCTTGCGTCTTTTAACAACTTTTTATTGCATGGAAAGCTCAAAACAACATTCACAAACAAAATAAAAGGACATTATCTGACTGACATAATATAGGCCTACAAGTTCCATTGCAGAATAACAGCATTCACACCTCATTTGACACTGCATTGCATTCATGAAGCAGTGCTTACCAGGCGAATTGTGTCAGATCTGTTATGCCAGCATCCTGCAATAACCTGCAGAAGTGCAAACAAAAACATTGGTCAATGCCACTGCAGACCCTGTGAAGAGGAGCTAATTTCAAAGTTAAGAGAACAGGAAAATATAGAGGGCTCATTCCACTAACTCCAGTGAAAAATGCCGTTGTTTTGTCGCATGATATGGGAAACAGAATCTTACTGTAAAAGAGGACGATATGGATGGTAAACCACCAAATAATAGTCAAGTGCTTCCAGGAGCTTCATTTCCATTTCAAGAATATCCTTAATTTCAAATCGGTACTTCTCATCAGAACCTGCAATTTGGGGAAAAATGTTCAGTGCAGCTCTTCCAAGTAAATATGTGTCCATCTACATGATCATGAGGCTTACCACACATCTTTTTTATGTAAAAGACAAGAAGTCTTGCTTGCACTGTGCTCTCCTCCACCTTTGATGCCAAATACAAACAAGTTGGTGCTACCAAACGTGGATCGTACTCAGTCATGCTCTTTCTGTAAAAATATTCAACATCAGGACAAAGTTCTAACTGCTTGAAGTTCCATTAGAACAAACAATTAAATGTTCTTCAAGGAAATATGTTGGAACAAGCAATAAAATGTGAACCTTCATGTCCAACTTTTGTTCACAGAAAGTACAAAAACACTGAACTTGGTGCTCAAAGTTTAGAATTTTGCAAGGTGAAATTTATAGAGTTCCGGTTGAAGCAACATCGTACTAATTCTGATTGAAGCAAATCGAGAAATACCTCAACATCTACGAGCACACAAGTTCTGATTGAAGTGAGGTGAAATTTATAGAGTTTTGACTGAAGCAAGTTGAGAAACACCACAACATCTTAAAATCACAATATATGATGGTTCTTACTGCTCAGTAAGTTGACCACCTTGCAATTTCAAGAAATGCTTACTAATTTCCTAGCAATGCAGCACCTTGCAATCTCAAGAATAATACCGTAATTTCCTTTCTCCAGCTAGTTAAATCAATAGACAAATTCATACAATGAAATTAGAAGGCAGAGGGGCACTCCTCCTCGAATAATAGAAAGTGATTACATATCCCATGCATCTTTCTTAAATAGAGAATCATACCTTGTGTATACACGCCTGAAGTAAGTGATTGCAGTAGCTATGACTCTGAAATACAATGATTTAAGATCATCAGCATCATGAGTTAATGCCAGATAAGTCTTGTGGAAAATGGACACAATATCGTAAGCTGGATAAGTGAGGAGTTTAACAGTAGACATGAACTAAATAGTATTAGTTATAGTTAGTCTTGTTACAAAAGTTGCAACACCCTTATGGTTCATAAGCAATACAGATAAAGGATAATAAAGAATGCCACTGACGTGTTCATTTTACTCTGAAACTTTTTGATGTCAGTCTTGATGTTCAAGCAAACTATTCAGAAATGTTACAGGGAAGATGAAACCTGATTAGGGAAATAATAAATAACACCAAACATTTGCATGTGTTTCAGCTAGTAAGCCAATAATCTATACGCAAATATGTAATAACTTCTATAGATATAAAAGTAACCACTTCGAAAAAGTAACTGTAAGCTAGCATAGCCTAAAAGTAAAACGAACACGTTTGCTTATTCGGTAAAGATATAATACACAACTACAAACAAATTATACATGTCACGTAGTGGAAACAAGGCCTAACCTTTGTCTAACTTTCACCTGCTGCGCCAACCGCCAAATATCTGAAATCATTGAATGCTTTACTCTGTAAGGAAAAATAACTAATGCAAAATGCATACCAAGCAATCCTATGTGAGATATTACGACTGCTACAAATGGAAAGAGACGTTAAGGGCCTGTTCACATTTGTTGCGGCTGATGGTTTTTGGCTACGGTTGATGGCTTTTAGCTGAAAATGAATAGTGGCTGGACGAAGTGGTTTTTAAAAGGAGCAGGTGAGCAGTTGGGGAAGTGATGGAGAGATGTGTGTGCGAGATGGAAGCGAGAGGAATGGAGTGCGTAATGCGCCCGTGACCCCTATCTTACCCCAAGAGCGAGACGGGAGCGAGAAGAGTGGGGAAATCGCTTCGGGAAACCGGGTGTTCATATTGGCTTCTGGCTTCTCTAAGCAGAAGCCAATATGAACAGGTCCTAAGTGCTTTGGGTCCAATTTAGTACCTATGTCAATAATATGAGCTAGAATTGTCCCAGTTGATGAAAACAACGATCACACAACTTACGGTCACCAAAAACTGATATAACAGAACAGCTGAACAAGAACACAACCTGTATATTCTAAATCAGTAGAAATAGAACAAAGATCGTAACATCCTTTTCCTGATATTTTGATAGAAACGGTAGGGAAGTGTTCAACATTTGCACAGAAAATTTTAGGTGCATGGCACGGCATGCCCATGCATACAATTACATATCGTACGACAAGCCAATTTGTTGCAGTTATATCCACACTTCAAACCAATTCAAACCTTTTATGCTACGTACCAGTATTTCCCAATTCCAAAAATCCACATCCCACATGTAATCAGACTGCACACGGGTTAAGAAACTAAACTAATTTGCATGACGGAAATAAACTAGAGGAAAAAGGGATGGGGAGGGCGCAGGAGGAGCTCACGGAAGGACATGTGGATCTTGACGAGGCGGAACTCCTCGGGCGTGATGCCCCGCTCCCGGTCCGCCGCCGGCACCACGTCCACCTCCTCCGGGTCCAGCAGCTGCTTGCTGCTCCCACCGGATCATGCACACACCCCCAGATTAGCAGCTCGGTTCACGCCATCTCAGACAAAACCTAATCGATCGAGGAGGTATATAGGGGAAGCTGGAATCTTACCAGTGCGACGACGTCCAGAAGTTGGCGGCCATCCCGGACCCGCGATTCCGGCGAGGCTCGCCGGCCGAATCGGTGGGGCTTCTGGGAGTTCGGAGTTCAGATGGGAGGGGAGGGGGACCGGCACGGCACCGGAGCCGGAGCCGGATTGTGAGGTGGTACTAAAAGCAGCGTCCGTTTGAGGCGTGCTGGGCCCTATTCTGCCTGCTAATTTTAAGGTCCGTTTGAAACTAAGGATTCAAGCATGGGTCTGTTTTTTTTTCTATGGCTCTTGACTTATGACTGCGAATTATATCTTTTAGACTATTTATGAGATGGAGTATATAATAATAGAAACTCATGTATAGTTCTAGTTGATAAATATGAGGTCACTACAGTGTGTCCTACAACCAACTTGTAGACCCTGTCTTAAAAATACACTCTGTTTAAAAGTTAGTTACTATACAAAAGTTAAAAGTAGCTTTTAGAAACTGAAAAAGAAGAGAACTCGTATTTGGAATACAGGAATTGTATAGAAATTTGGCACAAAAAGAAATCTGTTCTCACCGCACGTGGGGATTCTTATTGTGAAGAATTATTTCGTGGAATTGTATAGAAATTCCAGGAATTTTTTCCTGGAATTGTATAGCTCCTGCGTGGATTCAAGAGCGCAGTAGATGGATCGATGCATCTCGTGCTTGGCGCCGCCGGGTGTAACATGTTTCCTCATGTAACTACTCTCTCTACACAAAATGGTGTGTTCGGTGCAGACTCACTTCTCAGTGCAAACATACCAGTTCAACGCGGTATGCCTCCTCCTCCTATTCCTTTTCTTTTCTTTTTTTTGAGATGGCGATATGCCTTGTTAATGTGAAGGCGGACTGCTAATTCTGTTTCATAGCGCCGCATTTTACAGATCCAACAAATATAATTTACCACGGTGAAGTCTGCATGTTTAATTACACTAGTTAGATACATCCTCCTGTAGTCCTGTGTAGGAAGATAAAATAGCCAGAATAATAATTGGATGTATTGCTTGAGCCTCGGAGAGTATATATATAGAGTACAATATGACTTGGAGATCAAGTTAATCTAATACAGATATGGAATGTTACTAGAGATATGGAAGGAACCTTATCGGATACAAATCATCCTAATTGATTCTATTTTATCTCTTATAATCTTGCCAAATATGTACTATAACATCTCCGCAGTCGGAGCGAGGGTGTCACGGACGCTCAGACTAGAGAAGAACTCGACGAGGATGCTCAAGTTGAAGTAGAAGCCGACGAGGAGTGCCATACGAAGAGCCGGTGGTGAAGTTGTTTGCCGTAGATGCACGCGGCCCATCCCCACCCTTCGTACTCGGCATCGTCGAAGGCAGTGGACGGAGTGACGACCACGAGACGGTCAGACGAAGCGTCTACGACCACGATGTGGTCGGACGAACTTACGACCGCTGGGCGATCAGACACGGTCTACGACCACGAGGTGGTCGGACGAAGTCACGACCGTGAGGTGGTCGAACAAAACATCAACGAGGTGGTTGAACAAAGCGTCTATGACCACAAGGTGGTCAGACGTGGCGTCTACGACCACGAGGTGGTTGGATGAAGTCACGACCGCAGACGCGGTCGGACAAAACGTCAACGACCACCTCGACCACGAGGTGGTCGGACGAGGCGTTTACGACCACGCGGTGGTCAGACGAAGCTTTGAGGCGCACGTTCCGTCTCGCACCCTTCGGACTTAGGGTCGATGAAGTCGGCGGTGAGATGGAACTGTGACGCGCGCGGTCCGTCCCCTATCCTTCGGACTTGGCGTCGACGAAGTTGGTGGCGCGATGAAACTCTGGCGCGTGGCATGTCTCCCATCCTTCGGACCGCAGTCGATAAAGGCGGTAGCGAGACGAAGCTCTCAGGCGCGCGTTCCGTCCCGCACCCTTCGGACTCGGGGGTCGACGGCAGTGTCGAGACGAAGCTTTAACGTGTGCGGCCTGTCCTCCACTCTTCGGAGATCTTAACCATTGCAGCATGACATATTTGGAAGCAATGAAACAGAAAGGCTTTTGAAAATATTACACCAAGCATCGTATCCTGGAAAACCCTCTTCAAAAATGATTTCGCTCTACATGTGCATCGAGTAAAAGAGCAACATAGAAATCTCATCTTCGACAGGCTAGAAACTATTACTCAAAGGACTGACCCCTATGGGGTTGTAGTTTTCTTTTTTCTTTCTGTACATAAACATTTTTCTGTATTTATAAATATATACAGTAGAGGCCTCCTCTACTGTTGTTCGGTCAAAAAACAAGTGTCGATCACTCTGTCTTAACTTTCTCTTTGGATCACAGTTCACTGAAAAAAAATTACAGCATGCAGCCACATATATGACAGTGTGGCCCTTGTCTCCGTAGGGACCCTTGGCCTCCAAAGAGTCAAGAAGTCCACCTCAAAGGAGAAAAGTTAAGGGCCGTGATTGGAGTTTGGGACAGAGGCCGCATTGGATCTGATTCGACTTGTCAGGATTGGATTATCATGCGTGAAATGACAAAGGAGATGCCAAACAGTATCATCGTGTGTAACGGTTTGTTCTAGTCAAGTCTGAACTTCTTAAGCTAATTACACTGAGTATGAATTTCTGAGGCTAATTACACTGAGAAAACTGAAAAGCGCTTATATATCAAGCCATTATAAAGTCTGAACTTCTTTTTTGTACAATATATGACTGAATGTGTACGACTGATACCGGTAATCATGGGGGGTAAATAATTTCCGAAACTTTTTTCCTAAAAAATTCAAAATTTTCACTCGAATGACAATAATAGTCACCTAGTTCAAAGCACACCAACACAACGAGACAAAACAATGCTATCAACAAGAGCCAATAAAATCAGCTGCCTCCTACATAAGGCTAGTCAGACTACCATTGATAGGCCGATTTGACTACGGACCTAAAGCTGGCAACACCGGTAGGCCGATCTGACCGTAGGTCTGGGGACAGTATAACTGGTCCCCTGATCCTAGACCTGAAACCTCTCAGGATAAAAACTTAAATCTCAATAACATGTTCAAATCTCATTTAAACACTTTCAAATTTTACATGAGATTTGTTCAAGACAATAAGAACCTAAACAATCTAAGAATCACAAGATTCTTGAGCTCAAATCCACCAAATTAAGGAGAATCGGATTTGACTCTCAAGAACACAAAAAAATCATAATTCTCAAATTACTTCTTGCTTGTGAAGATCTAATACATGAGTTATTCCAGATCTATTTTCACATATTCTAGCAAGATAATTCAAGCAAGAGATTGAGCTAAAACTCCCATAAACCCAAAATCACAAATCTAGCTCAAGAAAAGAGAGGCTAAGCAAGAACATGATTGAGACAAAGCTTTGATATATTTTAGTAGAGAATGATGTTTACATACTTATAGATGTTTACAAGGTGCAGCCAAAGCACCACTGTTTTCTCTCTCAAGGTCTCTCACTCAAAACTATAGAAAGAAACAAGGTAGTAGAGGAAAACTAAATCCTGAAATCCCTGAGGCCACCGCCTTATCTCCTCCCCTCTAAATAACCAACACCACTTTAATGGATCCAACCTATTAACCTTACTAGGGAAACCATCAAGCCCACTAATACAGATTTTACACACTCATGCCCATTTTTTAAAGCATTTACAAGACTCAACACGTTAACTCTTTAGCGATTGATCTACATGACAATTCTAGCTCTGCTTGACCTAACCACTTCTCCTTTATGCCTTCGTGCTGCCGTTTTGATCAAAGCACCAACCTGGTATTATGCCAACTACCAAAATTCCATTGACAAAAGCCATGAACCAACCTCAAACCAACTCAGCTCAACTCACCCTGATCTCTGGCTGCAGCCACTGGTTAGACTGCTCTTGCCACATCGGTTGGACCACCCCAGTTAGACCGCCAACCAATGGCCGGTCTGATCGGCCACCCAATGTGACCATATTTTCAATGCCGGTCACACCAGCCAACTTCCTAGTTCAACCGCCAACCATGGTCAGTCCGGCAGCACGAGCCTAACTCCAAAACATACTCTCTGGAATAAAGCAACCGTCAATTAGAAATCGGTCGTACCATCCCTACAGTTTGACCACCCCAAACTCCGATCACACCGGACCGTTGGTCAAACCGTCATTCTAGGCCGGTCTGACCACTTCCTCCCAGCGGTCCGACCGGTGCGATTGCCTACACTCGCAACAGACTGGATCTTCTGAAACTACTGCAAAATCCAAATTCAACTTAATCAAAGTGCCATTATTCATCACAAATATATGTCAAACCTAGTACATGATCTCTCAAGATGTAACCCGCTTCAACTAAGGAATATTGCCTCCATTATATGCTCTTTGATGCCTACTTAACGGGTTTTGGCCTGGTAATTAAGTCGTTTAGTTTCAGAGATAAAATAATTTCGCCAGATATTAAGTATAACGCTTACCTGTACCAACTTAATGGCTAGCCTGAAATGCAGGAATTTCAAAAAAAAAACAATATAATTAATTCTCTCATTCCAAACAGGGTCTTAAGTGCTCTCACACATTCATCAATAGATTTAAGTTGATGATGCTTCTACTACATATACAATAGCAGTAATGCTAAATTGCGGAGCACTAGTGACATGACAAATATGGCTTGAACGGGACATTACAATCGACAGGCTTGTCGTACTTACTGGTTCCATAGTATAAATCGCATGCGATGCATATACGTCGAGTGGTCGCATTCAAAGGAGGCGTACATTATTGCAATGACGAGTCTGTTTGGCCCGAATCGATGAGCGAGTACATGGCAGATATTTGCCATGCCGATGATGCCTTGCCTTCTCGTGATGGTGCCATAAATCTCCGGTAGTACTAGCTAGTAGAGAATATATAATAATTTCTAGATGGAACAGCCCAATCATGATGCTTTTGAAACGATATTCATCAGATCGTACTCTCATGAGCTCATTCGTAAGCTCGTATAGGTTGAGCCGAGATATTCTTGGACCACTGATGACAATGTATATTTATAAGGGAAATGCTAGCGTTCGGATCTTTGATCCAGACGACAGCTCTGTATATTCGGCTATAACATTTTTATTCATATTTATAGTATTTTTATTTATGTTTATAACATTTTTAATTCATAATTACAACATTTTTTATTTCGTGTATGCAACATTTCGATTTTATATGTAAAATATTTTGATTTTATGTACGCAATATTGATATTTTTATTTGATTTTATGTGCACAAATTTGTTTCATGTTATATGTACAACATTTTGATTTTTTGTATGCAACATTTTGATTTTATGTGTGCAAATTTTCGATTTCATGTGTGCAATATTTAGATTTTTATTTGATTTCATATGTGCAACTTTTTTATTTTATATGTGCAATATTTTGATTTTATGTCTACAATATTTCGATTTAATTTATATGTGCAACATTGAGATTTTTATCAATTATTTTTGTTGCATATATGAAATCAAAATGTTATATACAAGGTTGAGAAATATTGTAACCTAACCTATGGAGCTAGCGTCCACATCAAACGTTCGGACGCTAATAAATCCCTATTTATAATACAGGCATAACACATGTTTATATCGGCTGAAAGTAACTTATAATCGGCGCTGTGTTTCAGTGATCTGAATTAAGGCTGATCTTAGTTTTGTCCCATGACTACTCGCATGCATGCATTTAATGTGATCTTTATTTTTTAAAAAACATCTGATATTTATGAACATCTTTATTTTTTAAAAATATCTAGATGATATTTATCAACATTTTTATTTTTTAAAAAAAATTACAACGATGCACCCGTACACACACCACAATGCATGCACGCTATATACCATCGCTGGCACTAGATACATATGGATATGGACCGCCCCCTCTAGGCCATTTGTGTGCATATCAACTTGGCTTTCGACCAATTTGATTGAAGCTATACACATACAGCCACATGGTTGCCAATATATACGCATGTCCTATACTCCTATGTACGTATGTGATCGTGTGATCTAGCTAGCGTATGTACGTACGCTAATGACTCTGACCCATGTAGCATATACAACCATTTGCTTAGATCAACAAGCAACAGTACAATTCTAAAAAAAAAGGTGTGTATAGGTATCATTCGGATGTTTTCTTTCTAACAATCATCTAAATTTCGGACCGTTGGATTAGAGATCCAACAACCCTCGTTTTTCTGGAGGGGGAGATTTTTTTTGAAGGGGCGAGGAGAATTCGACGATTACAAATCTGAATAATAGTTAGAAAGAAAACATTCGGATGATATTTATCAATACCCAAAAAATATAGAGATTCATGCGCATACAAACCCTTCCGCCCACAAGCCATACAATGCAAGGCTACCCTTTCAAGGTAACGGTCCCCCCCTGCAGCGGCCATGCTACGTGTGGAAGTATGTTTTGTCATGAAGTGGCATGCTCGCATTGGAAAATGACACGCAGCCATGCAGGAGATTAAAAGGGACGGCAGAAGACATTGCAATCGGCGCAGAAACATGTCAGTTTAATCTGAAATGTTGCCGAAATGGCACCTCACAATCAGATAAAAGTAGGCAGCAAAATGGTAGTACGTACTCTGAGTATTTACTTGCATTACTACAAGTCTACAGCTCACTTCTGAATGTGTGAATCCTAGAAGAATATAATCATAGTTGGAATTAAGTTGCTTCCGTAAAATTTCTAACAGCATACTGTTCTAATTAAAGCAGTGGAATGTTTTTGAGTTCGACGCAATCAAGAGGCTGATCGGTAGATCTGTACCTACCACGCATGCATGCGTGCATACACTTAGCTTCCTCCCACTGTATGCGTTGATCCGTGAAACAGCTAGCATCGTAAATGCACGCAGAGGAATCGATCGAATAGCAAGCTCGCCGTTTCTTTTCTTCTGATTTTTAACTTTAATTTCTTTCGGCAATTATTGTTTATTAAGCTGACAAGAGAAGTCACAGCTAGCCAAAAATGGACCAACCGATCGATGGGAGCAGAGTCGACGTTGCTCTCAGCTTCAGCCCTGCATGCATGTGTGCCACTCTGGCATGTAGTGTTGCTGCACATTGCATTACATTGGCCATGCATTGCGCCGCCTTCTGTTTAACTAATCGATCTTAACTACAAGCTAGCACAACACATGCATGTGGCTATAGCTATACCTAGTCAAGTGGTATGACGGTGGGGGGAGCTATCTCATCGGCTATGGCGTTGCTCTCAGCCACCGACACATGCACACACGCCATATGCATGTAGACATGCCCCAGGCTTGTTGTTTCCTTGCGAAAACGACGACCGTACGGCGTGTACGTGTTTTTGTATGCCGGAGCCGGGTACGTACGTACGTATTCGGACGCTGAAGGACCACGTAAGAAAAGAAGATCAGATATATGGTTTTGTTGCGATGGACTATTGTTATTTTAGAGGGCTAAAAATTTAGAGTTTATAAATTTGTATATTTTTCTGAACAGCATGCAGAAAAAGATGATTTTGAGGAATTTGAGTTATGGGATGATTTGGTGACATAGGTCAGTGGTTATATGTTGCATGAGATATGTTATTACTAATGTGGGTCAAATTGTGAAGAACTTATATCCGAAGATAATTTCTTTTTCTTTGGATGTGCAGGGTCGCTTGGAGTCAATCATGATCAACAGTGAGGATCGAGGCTACACTCATTGAGGGGCCGATGCCTAGAACGATCAAGAATGCCGAGTAAGATGGATGGGCTCAAACATGACATAAGGAATGCGGAAAATATTAAAGGGAAGTTCGAATAACGAGTTGCACCATGTGGCTTATCGATCCAAGTGAGGCGTGGACCGGTGGAACCGGAACAGGAGAGACTTATCGACGCGTGGTAAACCAGTGATGCGCCTACACATGATAAGATGGTGATTGGTTGCAATGGAAGGAGATGACCGAGTCAAGGAATGATATTTTCGTAGTTTAACCAAAATACCGAAAACTACCATCCAACCATCCTCTCTCGTGTTCATATGAGTTCTAGGGTTAGGGTTTGAGAAAAGTTGAGTACAGTGGTATGCTCTCTTGTCCTCAAAGTAGAGTGGCTGTAAAAAATTCATCCTCAAGAAGCAATATATTAATCTTTATTCATCTCTATGAATCGCTCTTGTGTTGATTGATTTGCTCTTAATTTGGTTGGTTTTCTCTCCTCTCTGTCCCATTCTTGATCTTGTTGTGCTAAGGACATATAAGGGATAGAGATAACTTCTTGAAATCAATATTCACCTATCTAGGCACTTGGTTGGTAAGTTCATGAAGAAACTCATTTTTGCTCTTTTTGGCCTCTCCATAGATCTCTCTTGTGTTGATGTATTTGCATGATTTGCTCTATGTCATGTTTTCTATATACCTGGTATTATATATTAGTTATGGATACATGAGATTGTTCATATTGCCATTAGCATGTGCTACTCTAGTTTCATTATTTATCATGCTTTTTGCTAGTTCATATGTGCATAGGCTAGAATTTTGATCATGATTATCATGTTTTCATGAGCTTGACTTTGTTGTTATGAGCATGTGTCATCTTGATATATTTATTATCATACTTTTATGATATCTTGCTATAGGTATCTATGTATCTATTAGAAAGCCGACTCGCCGCTGCCTTGGGCCGCCCATCAGCAAAGCTGGCTGGCTACCGCTGCCGCCGATTAAACTGACACTGAATGCCTCCTTTCTTTTTGGTATACCAAGGTAATGCGCCGGAGGTGATGGCAAAGGAGAGCAGCAATGCAGCGAGGGCACCACCGGAGAGGAGGCGGAGCAAGACGGGGTTGGTGAGGAGGCGGAGCAAGACTGGGTTGGCGAGGAGGAAGAAGGCAGAGGCAGAGCAAGAGGAGCATTGGAGAAGACAAAAAAAAGAGAGGCACAGGTGCGCGCATAGCTCACCAGAGAGGAGGCGGACGCCAGATTGAGACGAAGAAAGAAGGCAGATGGGGGTGGCGGTTGTGCAGGTGGCAGCTAGGGTTCGAGGTGGAAGAGATGGGAGATGGTTTATATAGAAGAAGAGTGTAGTTAAGGGGATCCATTAGGTCTAGATATGGACAAAAAATTGAATATTATTAAGTTCTTCCTAGACACCTCCATAAATTAATGGGTCCCACTAAGGTCCTATTCTTTTAGATTGCGGTTGGTGATTTTTGTTCACGTTTTTTGAGACGATAGCAGACGACGAAGATACAGACGTAGATGGTGCACATAATTTTTGGCTAAGAAAGCTGTTTGTAGAATCTACTTCAAAAATCATTCTATTTGTTTTAACTTTTTTCAGCGCAAAAGAACAATGGCTGAGGTTACGCGCATGCTCACGCCCTGATAGTTGCGACACTTGCGACTGCCTCACGTGGCGCGTGGCGTGGTTGCGGTGCCATTTCATCTGCGCCGCTTGCGGCCGGCGGCGAGCTAGGCACGGAATTTATCGCGTGCATCCATGCGTGCGCGTCTACTTCTCGCGACTTCTGATTGGATCTCAGGATCGTTGTACATTCATGCATGTCGCGTTGTCTTCTTCCTCCCTTTCTGGAAGGCTGGCTAGCTCGTCTGGAATTGCTTGATTGGCAACTGCCATTTTGAGCAGGGAAGGGAGGCTAGGCTACTGGATCGGAGTAGTAGAAGACGGAGTAGTAGAAGAAGAAAGTCACAGCCGGAGCGAGAGAATTTCTACTTCAATGTTCGGCCTGATAATTAGTCTTGATATACTTCCTCTAATTCCAAATATAAATCATTTTTTATTGACACGGTCTCCCGGAAATATAGAACCATTTTCACACACACATATATAGGATGCTGAAATGAGACACCAAGTCTCTCTGTCTTTAGATTGCTTTTAGATACTTGCAAGTGTAATGATATATAATATATCAGGCAAATCCGTTAATATTCATTAATTCAAAAAGGCATCAATTTTAAAAGGAAGTTATTGATTTTGCATGTTGAATCAATTATGGATGAAAAGTCTTAATCATAGATGAAAAATCTCAATCATGAAGCACGGACACCATAGTGCCTGTTATATATATATATATATATATATATATATATATATATATATATATATATATATATATATATATATATATATATATATTTCTATACTCCTAAAAGTACGTACTCTCACTTATTAAATACCACTTAAATGAATAAGTTATACATCTTTATCCTTTTGAACATACTCTAATAATGATTATAAAATACTCTAAAGTGAGTTATATAAAAAATACATCAAAATCCACTTTTATAGCATTATATATATATATATATAAAGTATATTTAATGATGATCTAGTAATTCTAATTTTGGGTTATAAATCTTGATATTTCTTTATTTATTATGATCAAACCCAAAATATTTGATGGACGTAAATTCTAAAAGGACTTATGTTTGTCATCGGAGGTAGTATATCTGTTCTTTTGATCTGTGATTTATGACTTATAGCTATGATTTATTAATGTAATAAATAATAATTACCGATAAAAACGAAAAATTCAAAGTGATTGAAAACCCAAAAGCTGGTCCAGATGCTCGCCTGCACTGGAGTAAAACTGGGCCATCCTGAGTACTGCGCTACGCCTCCAGTAGCACAAGCGCGTACCGGCGTACGTGTACCTAGCTACCTGCAAACGGACGGGATTCAATTCGCTGCGAAATTAAAAACCCCTGCTTGGGCCGTACACACCGCAACCAGTGCCGTACTACAATACAACTGTCTATTCTCTACGTGTTCAGTGCTCACTCCCTCGTAATGCCGTACACGATGGTGAGATGGGAGACTCGTCGTACGTCCTCCCTCTCTCTCTCCTCGTGCTAGAAGCAGCAGCCGCACCTCGCATGGATGCGGAACTGCGTTCCAAACATCGATAGGTTTTAACTCTAGAAACTAAAAATTATTTAAAACACATTAACATTTTACCGTGTTTTTTCTTTTTTCAACTTTTTTCCTTTATATCATCAGTAGAGATATAACATCGTTTTCTAATTAAATATCTTAAAAAAATTAATATTTGCTAAAATATTTTTTTAGCCAAAAGTTAAAATTTACAGCCAAATTTTCAAGTGTAAGTAACTAAAGCTGGGGCAAACAGACGGCTTCTCTGTCCAACTCCTCCCGGAGCTGAAACTCATCCATTATCTCGCCAGCATCTAGCTTTTTGTTTCTCCACCGTAATTAAATTCCAAAACTAGCTTCGTGGAGAAGTTTTAAGTCCGAAATTCAGGGCATGTTCTTTTCCTTCGAAGCCGGCGGCTTTTGGCTTTTGCTACAGTACCTAACTTTTAAATGGAGTATTTTCTCAAGATGATGTCTACAGGTTAAATAATCTACACGTTAAAAGCTCAACATTTGTACCTGCCAAAATCGCAAGTGAGTATCTATCTCTCCGTAATCTGTACCGTAAACAGCTAAAATTCAAAATTTTCAGCCAAAAACTATAAGCCGCAGCCGAAAAGAACATGCCCTCGGACATGCCCAGCTGGCTAGGTACAGCGCTTATCTCTCGCCTGGCAAAGGACTCAGTCCATCATAGATGAGCTTGGGACAGAGTTCGGTGTGATGGTTATGGTTAAGGACGGTTAAGGTTGGCTTTAGAGATGTTCGTATTGATTTATATTTCTGTTTTTTCATAAATATTTGGTTTTTCAAAATAGTTGCTGTATTTTTTTTGTTTTTATCTCGCTTTGAGGATAAGATAGAAAGTCATAGAAGCATCACGTATCTCGCTCCTCTTGCTCCAATTTTACATACATATATTTTCCTTACTTTTCCCACTTCTCGTCCATTCCTTCTAAAATTCACTTTTTTAGTCAATACTATTTATTTTCAGCCATCAGACACAGCCGATACAAACACCCCCTCTTAATTGGCTGTTAACAAAGAAACATAGATTAAATGGGCCCTCAGTTACTTTTCTCCGTCCTTTTTCTTTCTCCTTTTTTAGCCCATTTTCTCTTTGAACACGTTTTTTTTAATTTTGACCTATAGCTTTTAGACTGTTCGTAAAAATACAGCACGGCTAGCTTCCTTCCACAACCCCGGGTGCTTGTGTGACTCGAATGAGCAAACATGTCACAGATCGAATTCATTCCGGTGTGGAGCCTCCATCGTCATAAATGGCACAGTTAAGCGTAGAATTTATGCAAGATGAGGCCATCCATGTGCCCAATAACCCCACAAAACACCCCCCGTGCTTCTATCATATGTGCATGCCTGCACGCCTATACATTTGCCACTTAATCAGCGCGACTTGCTTCTCTGTTATCACCGTCAAGGTGCTCATGCATCTGTACGGTACTTAATGCGCACTTAATTATTATGCAATGTCTATGTACGAACCTTGAAGCAAATCTACCACGAATGGAAGTCTCAGAGCACAGTAATTATGCGCTCTCTATATATGCTTATCGTGCACATATGGCCACAGGGAAAAAAAAGTCCCGGCCGGCTGAAAATCTCAGTGACCCTCGCTTAGTCTGCGAACAGACCGAATTTGAATTCCAGCCTTGAAATTTGAATTCCAGACTGATTATCAGAAATTTTGGTCGATCGTCGAATTCGAGTTCAAATTTGGTTTAAAACTTTTGACTTTTTTTTTTCTGTAACCGGAAATCTCGTTGTTCTCCGGTGTTTTTCAATGGCGTTTTCCCCTCTTGTACATAGCTGGCTTTGAGAAATTAACTACCTTGTGTACTCAGCATAAATAGGCTATCTACCACTTCGGTTTGCTACTTAGCTTCCCACCGAAGCAGGGCTCGTGTCCTTGTGAGTACAGGAGCGAAGGGAAATATAACCAACCTCGTTTCATGTTGTGCTAGCTGTTACCAGATTAAGAGCATATTTATGTTGATTTTTATTTCCGATTTCTATTTAAAAAAGTCAAAACTCAATATAAATATCTGACTTTCCCGAACGGTTTCTCCACCCCTCTTGCTATCATCTCGCTCCGGAAACAAGACACGAGGTCATAGGTGCATCACACACTCGCTCCCGACTCGCGTACGTATCTCTTCCATATTTTCCCCACCGCTTACCCTCTCTTTTTAAAAGACACCTCATCAATCACTACTATTTATTTTTAGTCAAAAACCATCAGCTGTCGCCACATGAACACCCCCTAAATCACCATTGTTTCATTCATGCGTTCACTTTCGTTTCCAAGCTGCTACTGCTACCCAACTCAGCCGAGCTCCCAGTTGCCATTTGCCAGTTGAAAAGGGAAATAGATGTTTATGGTGCAGGAGAAAGCAGGAAACGATCGCATCAAATGCGCGCCCATGCGAAGCCCGGCCCATGCCTACGCCCGAAACACCGATCGACCGGGAGCACATCACGTGCGTGTGATAACGATCTTCGATGCCCATTCATCTTCTGGATCAAGAAACGGAGGAGCATCAACAGTACACACGAAAAGCAAAAGATCACGGCTTATGCTACGTATAAAAGACAAATTAACGTCAAAAGAATTTACGAAAGTGCATTTGAATATTTTTAGGGCAAAATCAGTCGAATTTCTGACCTTTCGATATTCATGGAGATTCGTACGCTGACATCTTTCTCGTCTCCGGTGACATCGGCGTCTTCACACACCGCCGCCCTGTAGGGTTATGGCTCGAGTTCCTCATTAGGGTTAAAGTTCACTCAAGCTCTCTGATCTTAGAGGGAGGTTAGAGAGGCGGAGGTGGCGGGGCGGCTAGGCTGCGGTGGTGCCACCTCGACCGCGGGCAAGAGGAGGGCGGTGGACGGGGTAGACAGTAGGGGGCAACATATCGTGGAGTTATGAGGTGGTGGAGTGTAGCGTTGGCACGGTGGAGGCTTTGACATTGGATTTGGTCGGAGATGGAGAAAGCGGCTGCACGGAAGGAGGAAACGGGGGAGGGGGAGGAGGATTTGGTGACGGTGAGCCACCGGAGACAGGGAAGAAGGGCAAGCGTGGGGGTGGCGGAGGGCTGGTGGTCAAAGCGAGGAGGGGGCACAGGTAGCTGCGGAGGGATGCGGCGGAGTGTGGAGTGGATGGGGGAGAGGGAGAGATAGGGCTAGGGAATTAAAAGGATTTAGGAGTGAATCCCTGTCGTTAGATCTTTATCTAACAGTCTTAAAGTTCGACTAATTTTGCTGTAAAATAAATATTTGAATTTTTAATACACAGACCAGGAATTTATGGTTACCGATTTCTAGATTTGCCGTCCATTCGGTTGTTAACACAGTAACATAGCATTCATCCAGCCATGCACATGGCATTAGGATCTCGTGAGCGACAGTACCTGCGCTCAAAATTTTTTATTCATTATCATCCTACCCACTGTATATGCCAGTGTGCAGTGTGCACTGAATAGATCACGAACAAACACCAGCACACAAGTTTGGCAATGCAGTGTGGCTATGGCATGCACGCACGCACCTAAGAAAGCCCCAAGTTGGATTGGCCGGCCATTGACTTGCCCACATACTAACGACGAACGCACCACCGCAAGCGGCCTGCCATGGATGGACCACCTGTAAGCAACCGAGTCTGCTTGCTGCGATCCTACCGAAGTTTTTTTTTTCTTTCTTTCAACTCCGCATGCAGAGATCCATCGAGCAAGTGAGGCTCAACTCAACTCAAAGTCGAGTGGCATCCAACCGAAACCAAAAGCCATCCGCCGCGTGGGCCCGCCTCCCCTTCCCTCCCTCTTTATATCCCTCTCTTACTCCTCCACTCCCACCTCAGCTAGCCCGCCTCTAGCTAGTCAGAGACGCAGCGCAACGCAGAAGCCGAAGGCGAGCGCGCGAACGGTATACGGACAATGCCGGCGTCGGGGAGCGTGGACGCGGCGGCGAAGGGGGTGAAGCTGGAGCGGTACGCGAGCGGCGGCGCGCTGCTGCTGCGCCGGGTGGCGAGCTCCAAGCTCGTGGCGGCGTCCTCGCACCTGCTCTTCCGCACCACCGTGCTCGCCACGCTCGCGCTCGTCTTCCTCTTCACGCTGCACTACCCTTCCCTCCTGTCCCGCTCCTTCCACCTCTCCTCGGGGGCGGACGGCTCATCCGGCGCATCGCCGATGATGCCCTCCGCCTCGCACCGGAGCCTGCTCATGTCCTCGGCGGCGGCGTCGTACGGGGGCGCAGCGTGGGAGAAGGAGATACGGCGGAGCGCCAAGCCGCGCCGCGACGGGGGGATCTCCGTGCTGGTCACCGGCGCCGCGGGGTTCGTCGGCGCGCACTGCTCGCTCGCGCTCAGGGCCCGCGGCGACGGCGTGCTCGGCCTCGACAACTTCAACTCCTACTACGACCCGTCTCTGAAGCGCGGCCGGCAGAGGCTCCTCGCGGACCGCGGCGTCGTGGTGCTCGACGCCGACATCAACGACGGCCTCCTGCTGGAGAAGCTGTTCGACGTGGTGCCGTTCACGCACGTGCTGCACCTGGCGGCGCAGGCCGGCGTGCGCTACGCGATGGAGGCGCCGCAGACGTACGTCGCGTCGAACGTGGCCGGGCTGGTGAGCGTGCTCGAGGTGGCGGCCAAGCACGCCGACCCGCAGCCGGCGATCGTCTGGGCGTCGTCGTCGTCGGTGTACGGGCTCAACACCGACGCGCCCTTCTCCGAGGAGCACCGCACCGACCGCCCGGCGTCGCTGTACGCGGCGACAAAGAAGGCCGGCGAGGCCATCGCGCACGCGTACAACCACATCTACGGCCTCTCCATCACCGGCCTCCGTTTCTTCACCGTGTACGGGCCGTGGGGCCGCCCCGACATGGCCTACTTCTTCTTCGCACGCAACATCGTCAACGGCGAGCCCATCACACTCTTCCGCGCCGCCGACGGCTCCGACGCGCGCCGCGACTTCACCTACATCGACGACGTCGTCAAGGGCTGCCTCGGAGCGCTCGACACCGCCGGCAAGAGCACCGGATCCAGGTCCGGCAAGAAGAGCGGGCCGGCCCCCCTCCGCGTGTACAACCTCGGCAACACCTCCCCCGTGCCCGTCACCCGGATGGTCGCCATCCTGGAGAAGCTGCTCGGCAAGAAGGCCAACAAGCGCATCGTCACCATGCCCAGCAATGGCGACGTGCCCTTCACCCACGCCAACGTCAGCCACGCGGCGCACGACTTCGGCTACCGCCCCACCACCTCCCTCGAGGCCGGCCTCCGGCACTTCGTCGACTGGTTCGTGGGCTACTACAAGCTCGACACCAAGATCGCCAAGGGCGCCCGCGCCGACAAGCCCGCGAAGAAGAAGGCCTCGGCCATGTCGGCGTCGTCGTGAGCACAATACAGAGTGTGTATTCCCTAGCTAGTTCTTGCAGGCTTTTTGTCTGTAACCTTGTAAGTGCTTATTGTTTAAGCCCTCTTGCTACTTGCTTCTTCTTCTTCTTCTTCTTCTTCTTAAGATGTTAGTGTTTAGAGGGGAAGGGAAATAATGATGCAAATAGCTATTGGTAGATAAATATTGGGGATATAGATGATGATAAGAGCAAACAGAGGAGCCAGGACAGAAGAAAGACGAAGTCACTGGCTTCCTTTCCTTTCAATCAAATTGTTTTTTTGCATAATGTCACTTGTTTTGTTCTTGTTCATTTGGTGATGGATGCAAATCCACACTGCGCAGCTTCAAGACTTGCAGTTCAACTTGTATACTGTTTCTGAACTCTGGGTTCTGAATCAATGCGTATAAAAATCCAATCCAAGCCATCTCTTGATACATGTGTACGCAAGCTTGTACAGATTCAGGCACTGCTGCTACATTTTGGTCTGGTTCTTGAATCGCTGATCTTTACTACTTGTGTAGCTATTGGTGTGTTCATCATTTGGGTCTGGTTCATCCAGCACTGGGGTGAAGTAATGAGGCCGGTTGGCGAGGCGATCATCAGTATGGTCCAATGTGCTGCTCCTTTTAGCACCTTCAATGCGTAGCATGAGCCCATTGGTACAAGCCGCTGTTCTTGCCGTCCCAGAAGGTAGCGTACTGCCAGTTCGGCAACTGTTGCGAGATTTTGTGTTTGGAGACCTCACTGGAAAAGGCTGGAGGAAGAAACCATGCTGCTATATTTTAACGCCAATAGAATGTCGGCACTCGGCACCATGTCACGAGCCTACAGTTGCAGCGTTGCAGTTTCAGCGCAAAATTTAGCCACGAGATTATCTCGTATGGATTCAAGGCAGCTATCGTCTTCCATTCAGTGACTGAAGTGACAAGCCATCCTTTTTCGCTTATGATGAGTAACTGTTAGAGTTTGTAATTTTATTTTTAATTTAGAAGTCGTAGTTGTGTACGACTTGGTGATCGTATACGAGTTTGGTCATGGTCGTATAAAAGTCCGCTTTAAAGTCATAGCCGAGTTGAAGTCATAGTAGTAGTCGAGTATGACTATGTGTCCAAGTCGTAGTCGAGTCTACCCTGTGGTCGAAGAGCAGGGTATAAAAGGGCATGCCATTGTACCGAGAGGAGCAGCGAGAGCACCAAGTCGACGAGATGTAGTCGCAGAGGGGTGCCGGGAAGAGGGCGACATGTGTGGTCACAGGAGCACCGAGTGGAGGCGATGCAGTCACAGAGGAGGTGCAGAGTATGGAGCGACCGACGTGGTCATAGACGGTCGGCGTGACCGCAGAGCTTGGAGCGACCGGCATGGTCGTAGGCGATCGGTGTGGCCGGCCAATGTGGTCGCAGGCGGTTCGCGAGATCGCAGGGGCGGCAGACGTTGTCGTAAAGGAGTTATGACCATAGCCGCAGAGCAGAGGATCGCAGACGTGGTCGTAAAGGAGTTACGACCACGGCGATCGGGCGGACGACGTCCGTAGGAGAAGCAGACCTGGTCGTAAAGGAGTTACGACCAGGGTGACAGCGGAGGTGTCCGCTGGAGCAGAAGCTGTGGTCGTAAGGAGTTACGACCACAATCACAGAGCCGAGGACGGCGACAAGAGCGGAGGTGTCCGCAGGTGCTAGAGACGTGGTCGTAAAGGAGTTACGACCACGGTCTCGGAGGAAGATGTGGTCGTAAAGGTACGACCACAACGAGCGGTCGACAAAATCACTGCGTGGTAGTAAGGCGTTATGACTACGGTGATCGACCGTTGTCGAAGGAAGTGCAGCGAGAAGCGGTAAGCGTGGTTATAACTTCAGCTGAAGTTTACGACCATGTGGTCGGAGCAGTGAGGAGTGATCGGAGTGGTCACAGTGTGGTCGTAACGACTGTCAACGTGGTCGGAGGACCAGCAGAGCGGTCGTAACGACACAGGAGGTGGTCGTAGCCACTATAACGTGGTCGTATGGCTATAGGAGATGGTCGTAGCGGCCAGAAAGAGGTCATAGAGATCTTGGGCACAGTCGGTAGGTGTGTAACAGTAACAATCATCTAATAGTGGATAGTTGATAGACACTGCAAAGTGTGTTCAATTGTGCATTTTGGCAGCACTAATCTGAAAGAGATAATGCAATTATGCAAGTTTGCAGAGGAAAGATAGCTGAACCTTGGATTCCTTCTAAGCCCAATTTATTCCCGCTGCCAATGTCTGTCCATACTGGCCCCCTTTCTGATCAATCCAACATGCTTCTAGGACGATTCTTGTCCACTCCTGCCTTCGCACCACAGCTTCTTCTTTGCATGGGCCAATCTGATTCCAGTGATGTAGTAGTGTTGTATATACTAGACTTGTGCTACAGAATCCAGAGAGAGAAACGAACACATCATTGTACTGTGTGAAAATTGCATCTGCTCCAGGCAAAAATCTGGCCTTGTCAATATGTGCCTTGGTTTCTTCTTCTTTTTCTTCCCTAATATTTTTTGATCGGTTGCAGCTCACAGCAAGAAAGTCATCTAATGTGGTGTGGGGTTTTGTTCACCTATCCATATATTATATATGGTGTTTCTTCGCTAAATTGGACAGTCCTTTTCTCAATGATCACGTAAGAGGATCTAGGCTCATCGACCATTGTTCATAAATCTTTGCACATCGTTCTGGAAAAAAAAAAATTTCACTTGAGAAATTGGCCTACTATCTTGAGGCTAGAGCTACAGTTATATTCTATTACTGCAAGAGAGAAGTTTGGTCCCCATGGACTTTGGTAAGCTTCAGATTGGAACGATCTTTGACTTGGATTGCAATGGCATTAGGCCAGAAATTGACCTAACCCTGAGTTGGTCTGCCAGTGCTTCTTCACCACTTGCAAAAAGTTAGTTTCTTTCCCTCGTGCGCTGAGTTGATGTGCCCCCATTTTCCCTTTCGCTGATTGGAGAGTTGCATAATGTGTACTAATCCAATTGCAACGTTTGATTAGTTGATTTGGTTGCAGCGTGCATGTTCCTGTCATTCCGGCTTACTTCCATTACGCGTTGCTTGTTCGAGCCTTGTGTGAGCCTGTGAGAGACCGGCGTGTCTGCACATCTAGCAGCACGCATGTTTCAGCTAGATTGCGACATGTGTGGCAACTGCCAGACCTAGATGGTTGGCCAATTCAATTTGCTCCGTACCTTCCACAAGGACCATGCGGTTTTTTCTTTCTTTTCTTTTTGCGAGATCCTGATCGAAGATGGTTCACGAAGCGATAAGGCGCCTAGTTGAAGGAGTCCGAATTTAAGATGATAAAACAATTAAAATGCTTCTCGTTTTAGGACTGAATTTTATAAAAATTATCCTAGGTTTACAATTGAACTTAATGCTCTTAACAAAATATTAGAGGATAAATGTAAAAATAAAGAACGCTTGTCCATGACTGTATCTAAAAAAATTATTGATTCTATTTCTTGCATTCTATGCTAAAATTAGGGTAGATTTAGATGAGATGCATAAGACTTTTAGAGTCAAATATAAGAAATAGCTGAATAAGATTAGAAATTCTCCTTATGTGTCTTATGAGACTTTGAAATTAGAGATAACTGTCCACAAAGAGAGATATGCTAAGGTAACCAAAACCACTAAGTGTGTAACATGTGAGAACTTAGCCAAAAGAAGGACTACGTGACTCTTGAGAGATCTTCAAGTGAGAAAAAACCTCAACATGATTCTTAACCAATTTAAGATGAGTGTGAAGAAAACATGTATAGGATTTAATTCTCTAGAGTTTCTAATAATCACCAACCTAAGGTTGTGAGAGTAGTTGAGAGTGACAAATTTAAGGTAAAACTCATGAGCCATCAAAGACTGTTTTTATGACAACTGGATTTGCTCAAACCCCTTCTACGAAGACAAGTGTTTCTACTTCAGCAGATCAGACCCATCAAAAGGTCGAGTACCATTCACTTTTGGCAAGAAGGATGGTTACATTGTTGAGTTCCGCTTTCGTAGAGTCAACGTTGAGAGAAAAGAAGAGTTTTGTGCTTTGAAGTCTATCAGAGGAGTTCTTTTACATGTGAGTGTCAATAGAGCTAGACTTCCCGTTTTTCCTTCTAGATACATGTCTAGATTTGTAGATGACTAATTTGACTCCTTTAATGGTTATAGGCAGCGCTTTGGGTTAGTATATCGTGAGGGTAGACCATAGATAGTGTCTGGACAAGGTGGGAATATCAGCCTTTCAGTAGGCCGATTCGGAGAGGGTTAGGTGGTTCTTATATGCATCCTCATGATTATCTTGCTAACTATTTTATTCTTGCTTCTACTACTGTTCCTAAATATCGTGTAGCTTAGTACTGGATTTCCAAGTTTTTTATTACTAACCCCAGTACTAAGGCACATATGTTTTCTTTTTCTGTCCTGTAGGTCCATTGAGCGAAGGAGGACGTGTGGTTAGTTGACTCCAGGTGTTCATGACACATGACTGGAGATTCTCAATGGTTCGGATCTCTCACTCGAGCATCTGGCAATGAGTTGATCACGTTTGGGATGTTTCTACCGTGACCGTTATGGCAAAGGACACTGTGCACGTCAATAATAAATTCATGCTCAAGAACATCACTTTGGTAAGTAAGCTAAAGTATAATCTACTACCAGTTTCCTAGCTTCTTGAGGATGGTCCAGATGTGAGATTTAAGAGTGGTGGTTGTTCTTGTGTGAGTTTGTCTTTAGGATCGTTAGGTTTGAAATGATCTTTTGAGCTGATTTCAGTATCTCTTCTATCTCTGACTATAGGTACCTTATGAATTCTGATTCTCATGATCTAGTATTATGGCATCATAGGCTTGAATATATAGGTTTTGATCACTTGACTAGAGTCAGTATCAAGGACCTTATTAGAGGACTGCCTAGGCTTAATGGTTACAAGGATCTAGTTTGCACACCCGGTAGACATGGTAAAATGGTTTCTATTTATCATCCTTCTCTTACCTTAGTAATGACTGATAAACCTGGATAGCTCTTACACTTAGACACAATTTGTCTTTCTACAGTCCAGTCTGCAGGAGGGAAATGGTATATGCTTGTAATTGTAAATAATTTCTCTAGATATTCTTGAGTGTATTTTCTTGTTTCTAAGTATGAGGCCTTTGGCTGCTTTAGAGAATTGGCCCTTAGATTAGCAATTGACTTCCTAGGAGCCTTGATAGCCGTTAGGAGTGACAATGTCATAGAAGCAAAGAATTTATCTTTTGCCATTTTCTGCACTAAGAGATATTTAGAGCGCCGGTTCTCCTCATCTAGAGTCCCCTAGCAGAATGAGGTTGTAGAGAGAAAGAATATGACCCTTGTAGAGATTTAGAACACCAGTTCTCCTCACCTAGATGTTGCTCATGCTGCTTGTGTGTCGCACACATTTCTAAGATCCTGGAGATGGCATCCCAACCTTACCTTCAGTAATTTAATGGAAATGTGTTTGGAGGGGATAAAATGACAAGAGACCTCATCGGCAAAGTTGACCATATTCTACAAAATCATTCAGGAATCGGCATGAAGAGACTAGAGCTTGAATTCCACCACTGTAACAATGTCGATTCATATTATCTCAATGGTTGGCTTCACATTGCTGTTACAGTAGGGATAAAGAACTCACCATGTTGCTGCCTCCTGACAGCAAGGCTACAGCTTCCCATGCTCACTTTTATTTAATGGGAGTGGAAACTCAATTCTGCATCTTCACCTCTCCAATTGTGCCTTCTGTCCCACAGTTGGTCTTGGTTGCTGCGGAAGCTTGACAAGTTGTATGTGTCTTGTGCGGATTACTGAGGATGAGCTAATTTGCATGCCTTCTATCCAATTCTTTTGCATTGGATTTGCTGAAACTCATGTATTGTGATGAGATAATTTGCCTGAAGATACCTTGTTTGCTGCAGTAGCTCAGCTTCCTGCATGTGGCTCAATGCAAATGGCTGCAAGTGATAGGGGGCAATGCTTCAAATCTCTCCACTTTTCACTTCAATGGTGCCCTCATACAGATTTCACTTGGAGGTTCATCGCAAGTAAAGAACATAAGAATGGGGTGTTCATATCAGTCCAACATCGTCTGGTATGATCGGACCAAGCTTCTATCCATTGTGCCAAACGTTGAAACATTTACCATATCCTCGCCTAGTGAGGTATACTCTGAAATTTTCGATGATTATAGACTAGATATATGCATATAATAGTAGTCATTTTTTCGAATATTATTAATCTGAGATATCTATATGCAGAAGATCAATACACCAATGGTACCTGGCAAATTCCTCCACCTCAAATAGTTACGTATTTTTCTTGTCAGAGCAAAGGCTTTTTCGCCGGCCTATGATTATCTTTCTCTGGTTTCTTTTCTTGATGCTTCTCCTTGCTTGGAGACTTTCATCTTTTGTGTAAGTCATTGTGCATCTTGCAAAGCTAGCTAGTGTCTATGTTGGAACCATTGATTCAAGCATCTTGGCTTTCTATGTAGGTATCGCAGTCTTGCATGGAGCATGATTTGATTCTTGGGGATTCCTCAAATCTGAGGCGGGTGCCAAAACACAGCCATGACAACCTAAAGAGTGAAGATCACTGGCTTCTGCTCTATGAAGAGCTTAATTGGACTAACATGCCACATTGTTGAGAATTCAACGTCACTTGAGTGCCTTACATTGGACACCACTTGTGGTTCTGTTGGGTGTTCTGTCAATAAATCTAGCAAATGCTTCCCCATGGAGAGGGATATTCTCATGTAGAGGTGGGACTTAGGCCATGCCGTGTCGGCTCAGCCCGGCCACCCCGTCGTGTCATACCGTGCCGGCCCGCCTCACAAATAATCATTTGTCGACAACAGATGAGATGATGGTGTTGAATTGGGTGTGATGCTACAGGCCCTACATTGTGGACGCCTAAG
This sequence comes from Bonia amplexicaulis, assembly GCA_036346245.1. Lineage (NCBI taxonomy): Eukaryota > Viridiplantae > Streptophyta > Magnoliopsida > Poales > Poaceae > Bonia > Bonia amplexicaulis. The sequence continues at coordinate 12,582,041 of CM070761.1, read as the reverse complement.
CTTCCATTCTGAATAAAAAAGGGTGTAATCTTCATAATTTACTTTAGCTTTGCAGAGTGCTAGCCAAATGTGCAAGATGGATGTTGTGAATTTGTTCAGGCTTCATCTGTGTTTGAAGATTAACTAATATGCATCAACTTATGTCAAGCTAAGATTAAGTAATGCCCATATTTTTATGTAATGGATCAGTAGACTATGAATCAATGACCTGATACCATATGCAAGTAATGTAACCTATTGATTCTGTGGAGAAGTACAGTTACATTGTAACGCTGTTTCATCCTTCGGTTTATGCACCAACTAAAGCAAATATTTGCTAGTTTGATCAAAATTGGGCATGTATAGGGTCTGTTCTTTTCCTCCGAAGCTAGCGGCTTTTAGCTTTTGCTACAGTACCTAACTTTCAAATAGAGTATTTTCTCAAAACGGGGTCTACAAGTTAAACGATATATACGTTAAAAGCCCAACATCTGTATCATCCAAAATCACAAGTGAGTATCTCTTTCTCCATAATCTGTACCGTAAACAGCCAAAATTCAAAAATTTCAGTCAAAAACCATAAGCCGCAGCCGTTGCCAAACATGTCCATACTCATCTGCCCAACTCCTAAATCCCCACTTTTCCCCAAAAAAATTTACGTACCCATGTTTTACGCAATTAATTCAATTTAAACAAGATTTTTAATGAGACAGCATGGAAGGAATGAAGATGGCGGCTGCTGTCACCATCGTCGCTGACGTCTACAAGAACACAGGGCCGGGCCGAGGCCAGCCAGCGCGGCGTCGACCTGTGTGCTCTGGGCCGTGCACGGCCACGATCCGAAGCACGCTGGGCCGACTTCCAAGTCTATTGCCCTTGGAGCAGCCATGGCCCATGGCTATGCTGTGTTGCGTTGCGTCGGGTGTTCGTGCACAAAGAGAAAGAGAGAGGTGGCTGGTATGTAATGCACTGAAGCTGATATGGTTGGTACGGGTGGGGTTGTGGATAGTAAATTCAGCTAGTAGGGACTAAACATATAGGTATGTGGGATTAGGCTGTTCTTGGATTTACGTGTGATCAAGGACATATTGGAAACTTTTGGTGCAGCATCAGGTCTTGGTACAAATTTGGACAAATGCACAGCTGCTCCTATCTGTTGTTCGAACGAGGATTTACAGGTGATGACGCAAATTTTCAATTGCAAAATCAAGGAGTTTCCTTGTATATATTTGGGGATGCATTTGTCTACTAAACGGCTACGTAAAGCTTACCTTCAACCAATTCTCGATAAGGTAGTTTTGAAATTGCCAAAATGGTAAGGAAATTTACTCTCTTCTGGATGACCATTGGTGGTTGTAAAGCATTGCAATGCCAGTGTATCAATTTGTTAGAAAACAAGGAAGACAAAATAATCTGGAGATGGTCAGCTTTGGCAATTTATACGGCTAGGTCGGCTTACAATGCTTTCTTTCATGGTTTGATGAGGATGCCTTGTAGCAAACAAATGTGGAAATCAGGAGCCCCATTGAAGTGCAAATTCTTCACTTGGTTAATTTTGCAAAATCAGTGCTGGACGGCGGATAGATTACGTCGAAGAGGTTTACCTCATCTGGAGCATTGCGGTATGTGTGTGCAAGAGGAGGAAACGTCACAGCATCTTCTTACAGATTGTGTCATAGCCAAACAAGTCTGGTTTGAGACGCTCTCAGCGACAAATAATGGCACACTCATGAAATATGGTGACGTTCAAATAGTTAACTGGCGTTTGATGGCAAGGAATGCAGTGTCGAAGGAGCACAAGCGGGGCTTTGACACATTGGTTATTTTGGTGTTTTGGTTGTTATGAAAAAAAAAGGAATGCAAGAGTTTTTAATGGAAAATTCAGCACCTTAACAGAATTATTGAGAGTAATCCGGCATGAAAGACTCTTATGGTGCACAACAGGAGTTTCTTTTCTCTGTAATTTGTTTGTGTAATCTTGATAGTTCTTTCTGTTGTCTATTTTTTTTCTCTTCTTTGGCGGATGTTGTTCTATGCTCCGCGTTGTATCTGGATTTTTCTTCTTTCTTAATTAAAATGGTAGGCAATCTTTTGCGTGCTCACTTGGTGCCTCCCATTTCCACGACGACCTTGCCGGTGGCGTGGCCTCCCGTGCTCCTGGCCCAGTCCTCCTGCGCTCTGCTCACCGGATACCTCGAGTCGATCACCGCCTTGAGCTTCCCCTGCCTCACCATGCCCAGCAAGAGCTCCATGTCCTCCTTCTTGGAGAAGGTCACCCTCTGGAGGAGCGCGGTGGCGGCGGCCGCGGCGCCCGGCGTGAGGTCCATGACCACACCGGCGTCGGCGACAACCGGCTCGAACGTGGACCACGAGAACCCAGTCGCGCAGTGCACCACCGCGTCGTACCTCCTGCCAGACGGGCTCCGCAGCGCGGCGCCGTCCGGGGTGCCGTAGTCCAGCGCCGAGGCTCCGGACGAGGCCGACGTTGCGCGCGCCGCAGGTGGCCGTGACGTGCTGCCCCGCTAGCCTGGCGAGCTGCACGGCGAAGTGGCCGACGCCGCCGGAGGCCGCGGTGACCAGCACGTTCTTGGGGTCGCCGCCGTCGAAGCTGACCCCGGCCGTCTTCAGCGACCGGAGCGCGGTAACCGCGGAGATCGTCAGGCAGGCACCCTCGGCTGCGGACACCTCCGGCGGCCTCGCCACCGTGAGTGACGCCTGCGCCCCCGCGTACTCGGCGAGCCCGCCCGCCGCCACCCTGCCACAGTGGCCAATCGTATCTCACTCATCTGGAAATCGGAACAAACAACAACTGTGTGTACGTACATCTGTAAGTGCAATTGATCTTACGGGAAATTGATGGCGATGACCTTGTCCTCTGGTTTGGAGTTGCTCACCCCACTGCCCAGCTCCACGACTTCTCCGGCTAGATCGCAAACTGTTCCAGTTCCATCATGCCTTAGTGATTACTAGTTCGTCTTACTGTTGTGAACAAGCCTGTCATGCGAACTGCCAACTACAACACGACGCATCATGTATGTGGTTACATGCCTGGGATGCCATCTTGCGGGGCATGAACGGCCGCGCGACGCCATTCTGAAACCTCCAGTCGGGCGGGTTGATGCTGGCCGCCTCCATCCCGATCAGCACCTCACCTTTCTTCGGCGACGGGATCGGTGCCTCCACATGCTGAATTCAGTAGCATTTTCCGGCAAAAGATCATCGACAAGTGAACACAAGCACAAGATGCCTCGCTCGCTGGCTCGCTAGTATGTAGTGAAGAAGCGAGTATGGTATGTGTATGAGTGAAGAAGCGAGTATGAAATATGTGTGTGCCTTAAGGCCTTCTGCTCCTCCGCCGTACTTGTCGTACTGCACGGCTCTCATCGTCCTCGAAGAAGCCGCCATGGCTTTCATAGGAATCTCAGAAACAGTTCAATTCTCGTGTCCCAAAACGCGGCCTTAGACGCCGGAATCGTGAGTGCAAGTGCTGATACCTGAGCAATCGTGAAACCGGGCGCGCGGTCGTAGCATATGGTTTTTATCTGGATACATCACGTACTATACTTCTCTTACTTCTGTTATACGTACGTATTTAACTTACTTTTTTCATCATTCGTACTCTCTTTTTTTAACTACTACTATTTATTTTCAGTTATAAATCACAGTAAAAACTATCCGTAATACCAACGCCTCCTTAATAAGGTACCGATCGTAGGCCGGCCGTCTGCAGCTTTGCTAATTTGACCTGCGCGCGGCAGCTAGAGAACGTGGCCCGGTTTCGCAGCGCACGCCGGTGCTCAGGCCGGTGACTAGTCCGCTCCTTGCGCAAGGCGGCAGAGCCGCACAACGCAACAACGGAAATCACCTCGGCCATTGCCTATTTTCCACGCGTGATGCTTGCGCCTTGTGTTTCCCGTGGCATGATCGAACGTGGCATGGTATCGCGCCGCACGCCGGTACTTACGAGCTCGCGGTGCCATGGTGCAGGTGGCTGCGGGCACCTGGTCACGTACGGTGGTGGCTTTCCTTTCCTTGCGCCAGGCCCAGGAGTCAGACATGTCCGCAGAAGTCGGGGTATCCCATCGTTTAAAAAAAAAACTATTTCCAGGTGTCGTGATGCCTGTGCCTTATGTTTAGTGACTTTAAAGCGTGGTCACTGGGGGAATTAACGTCCCAATCGACCTGGTTTTTTAGGAGAGATGTTTTCCGAATTTCGGATCAGACTTTTTTTTTACAATCCAAAGAAGACGCGCACACACGAGTGTGTTTCTTAGCACACGGCTAAAAAAATATAGATGTCGACTAAATCTGCGGCATTATAAAATTTCTACTTAAATTGCACTCGTGTATGTAAAAGTAAGTATCAGAATTTGAATCTTGATGAGTGTTAAATCCTAGTGGGTGAAGTGGTACACGCACAATTCCACCACCACTGTAATATCTAAGAAATAGTTTGGGGGTTTTTGGGCCAATTAAGGGGGCGCTAGGGGCGTTTGTGCCCTAGCCGCCGCTGCCGCTATCTGCCCTTCTTCCCTCTATGTTCGTCAACTCTGCGTGCTGCTACGCCCCCGCATGCCACTGTAGTGTGCTATTGCTCGCCGAGCACCCTCTACACCCCTTGCGCCACGCCCTTCCCCGATTGCCATCGACCACCTCGCGTTTCCCTTTGCCAAGTCATCGTAGCCCGCACCAAGCTGTTGCGCGCTGCTTCCACGTCGGCCTTGCATTGTATCACCATCGTCCTAGGTGCTCCCTCCGCCGCTGCCGCTTCCCGACATGCGCCGCTCCCCATGCTTGCACTGTTGGCCGCCATCCCTACTGCCGAGGAGGAAGGAAGCGGGAGGGCGGGGAACGGTCAGGAAGAGGAAGGGAAGAGGAAGAGGGAAGCCCAACCGAAGAAGAAGAAGAGAAAGAGAGGAAGAAAGAAGGAAGAAGGAGAGAGGGGGAGGCCGAGCCAACGCCAGATCCGTTAGATCTGGACCAGAAGGAGAGGATGAGCCGAGGAGAAGTGTAAAAAAGGAGGTAGAGAAGAGGAAAGGGGGATTTCTGCGTCTGTGTTGGGTTTTGTCGGTTCTGACGAATCTTTAGGTTGTAGGTAAAACGTCATAGATCTTGTTTTCCTATTTTTTTAAGCCATTATAGATTGGTTTTGAGGATGTGTTAGAACTAGATGGTGAAGATGAGTTGTGTTAGGGGCGAGTTTTGATGCCGAGATTCGACAAGGTGTGTTGTTGTATTTTGTGGACGAGTTTTGGAGCAGCTACATCTTGTTCTATAACTTTGCCATGTCAAGATGCAAATCTCATGTTAGACCAATCATATTCCTCTACATGTTTTATAGCATACTCGAAAGCTATCTTTATAACCACCGAGTTAGAAAGTAATTTTTGGCAACCCCTAAGTATATTATTACATATGTAAAAAACTATATTGATATCACATACAAGGATTATACATTATCATTACTTGAGATCAACGGATGATACATAAAAACATATCAATCTCAACGGTATCTCAAGGTGGGTCAATTCAATACCATATTATCTAACATATGTCTATATCATTGATTTGATATCTCTATATCCATGATCCATGAAGCATGATCATCAATCAATACATATGCAATCTATAAATCATAATTATCTCATATAATAATATAAAATGAGAGATAATTTAGAACAATACCAGAACATGAATAAAAAGTTCCACAAATAAGTTACATACTTGTTGATTAATACGAAAGATATTTATTTAAAAGACAAAATAATATGTTATTTAAAATATTATAAATATAAAAATAGTACAATTATCTCTACAATCATCCCTATAACATAACGCTAACAGCTTTTCACGTTCCGCTCTTTTTGGTTGGTCCTACGCACAGTCCTTATACCTGCTTCGACATGATTTGTAGCCTTTTGCCTTGTCATCATCAACACGATCCTGTCCGCAGAAGCTCGAGCAGGATTATTGGAGTTCCAGAGCAGGTACAGTTATCAATCATCCACAGACCATAGTTCATGCACGCGAGAAAGACTATCAGACGAATATATTTCAGCGATTCATTCCCATGCGTATGGACCGCACAGTCAGAACGGCAAGTTTACAACCGTCGCCTAGTACAATCGGTGTACCACCAGGTTGCTGTGGACTTTCTAAAGAATCCATCACGACGAGTTGAATTGCACGCTCGCCGGATTCGCCCCTGTTTTAAGGCAGCTCACGCGGGATTCGCCCTCACCCAACGAGTCCCCAACCCAACCCAAAACGGACTGGAGTGGAGTCTCCGGGCAGAGACCCCGTCAAGCCCTGTGCCACCCCGCGCCCACACCTGTCCATCTCCCTCGCGCCCGCGACCGACCACACCGCCGCCACTCCCACTCCGCTCCTTATTACCGGGCGCGCCGCGCCCACTCCACCTCGAAACGCCCGTAAGATCCACCGATTTCACCGTTTCAGCCGCTTCCGCCGCGGCTGCCTCACGCTCCGCGCCACGCACCGCTTTCCCCACCACACCCACCAGCTCAAGTACTCTCATCACTCGCGGTCACGGACACCAACTGTGCTACACCAACTCGGGGGCTCTTCCCACGCAGCATTCCCCGTTCTCGCAGCTGAGCTGCTAAAAGAATCCATGGACGTGCTGGTGGCCGTCGTCCTCGTGCTGCTCTCGCTCCTGTTCGCGCCGTCGGCGTCTGCGGCGGGCGGAGAGGGCTGCTCGGCCGAGGCGTTCTCGGCCAACCGCGCCTACGCGGCCTGCAGCGACCTGCCCCACCTCGGCGCGTCCGTGCACTGGACCTACGACCGCGCGGCGGCCGAGCTGTCCGTCGCGTTCGTCGCCGCGCCCGCCGCGCCGGGCGGGTGGGTAGCGTGGGCGCTCAACCCCGCCGGGGAGGGCATGCCGGGCGCCCAGGCGCTCGTCGCCGTGCCGTCGTCGTCCGGCGGGGGCACGTGGGCCGTGCAGACGTACAACATCTCCGGGTACGCGCTCGGCGAGCCCGGGCCCATCGCCTTCCCGGCGTCGGACCTCGCCGCCGAGCTCGGCGGCGACGGCCGCGTCAGGGTCTTCGGGAGGCTGAAGCTGGGCCACGGCGCGGGCGTGCTGAACCAGATGTGGCAGGTAGGGTCCGCCGTCTCCGGCGGCAGCCCCGCGCCCCACGCCATGGGCGGCGACAACCTCGCCGCCAAGGCGAAGCTGGACCTGCTGAGGGAGACCACCGCCGCCGCCTCCGCCGGAGGCGACAGCCTTGGCAAGAAGCGCAATGTGAGTTCTCTCATCATCATTTCTTGGCTGCACAAAGAACCCACTTGGAATTGGAATCAAACACCTCACTAAAGCATCCTCATTTTTGGATGCGAAGATTCATGGAGTCCTGAACGCTGTGAGCTGGGGCATTCTGCTGCCCATGGGGGCCATCTTCGCAAGATACCTCAAGACATTCAAAACGGCAGACCCTGCGTGGTTCTACCTCCATGTCACCTGCCAGCTGATCGGCTACGTCGTCGGAGTCTCCGGCTGGGCCACCGGCATCAACCTCGGCAAGGAGTCCAAGGGAGTCACCTACACTCTTCACCGTAACATCGGCATCACAGTCTTTGCTCTTGGCACCCTACAAGTAAGCGTTGTAGATTTGAACATCCTCTCTGCGTCATGCATCAAGATCTTTAAATCTTCGCTGCTGTTGATAGCTCAATTCTGCGTTTGCTCGTGCCAATCTCACTGAATCATCGTTTTGCTCCAATTGCATCCAGATCTTTGCGCTGTTCCTTAGGCCCAAGAAGGACCACAAGTACCGGCTCTACTGGAACATGTACCACCACTCCGTCGGGTACACCGTCATCATACTGGGCATCATCAACATCTTCAAAGGCATGACCATCCTCCACATCGAGCAGCGGTGGAAGACCGGCTACATCGCCGTCGTCTGCGTGCTAGGCGGCGCTGCGGTGATCCTGGAGGCTGTCACATGGAGCATGGTCGTCAGGAGGCGCAAGGCGGAGAACAAGATCTTCAACAGCGGCTCCAATGGCCACCTGCCGCATGCCGTGTGAATTTCAGGCTCTCTACCTTAGATTATCCATCGTGGTGTGTATCGGGGCAGATCGGTTTAGGATATCTCGTGTAAGTATATGTGTATGTACATTGTACTGAAGATTGAGTTGTAGTGAGCATGTTTTGTGAGAACTTGATTTGCATGAAGCGTTCCATCAGCGCTCATAACACAGTGAAAGCCACCAGCTTGCTACTTTCCAGGTTCCAGAAGGGGTGTGCAGCGTGCAAGCAAGATCGCAGGCTCGAGGTGCCGCTCGCGTCGTTGTCCGGTAGGATTCGCGCTGATCATGCACTTGGCGTTGAGACCCCATCGCGAAGGCCGCTTTTGCTAAAGTTGGGCGATTCTGTTCCTGGTGGACCATGGCTGGCTGGTGAAGTAGAAAGGAAGGTAATAGAACTTGCAAGACAACAGTCACGTAACAGTTACTTGCACTCTTGGTGAGCACTCGAGTATTGCAAGTGTCAATCTCAGAAATTTGCTTCCGTCGGATAGCATCGGGCAAGAAAAGGCTGTCCAGTCATCTAGAGTAGCACCACAGAAGATAATGCGAAGAGCAAGAAAAAGGCACAAAGATTGCTCTTAAAAAGAAAAAGGCACAAAGATTGCAAAGCATCTTTTTGTACCTTCAATTGGAAGGGGAAGAATATTTGATTTGGTGCACATTACATTTTTTTTAAAAAAAAAGATATAACAAGAAAATTTCTTTTACTCGCAATTCAACATTATGTATGTTGTAGCAGGGGTGGCCTAACCCTCATGACTGCGCATTGCAACTGACCCAATATATAATAGACCCAATAGTAAAAAAATCCTCTTGTGACCCGGCCAACTCTACGACATATAAAAAAAATCGCACGGTTGCCCCGCGCCCCAGTGTACTCTGCGGAGTATAAAGCGCCGGGAACTTAGCCATCCCGAGCAACTCTACGAATTATAAAAAATCACACGGTGACCCCACGCCCCGGCATACTTTGCGAAGTATAAAGCGTCGGGAACTTAACCGTCCCAGGCAACTCTACGGAGTATAAACAAATTGCATGGCATCCTCGCGCCCTGGCGTACTCTGCGGAGTATAAAGTGCCGAAAACTTAGCCGTCCCGAGCAACTCTACGGAGTATAAAAATCGCACGGTAGCCTCATACTTCGGCATACTCTGTGGAGTATAAAGGGCTGGGAACTTAGCCGTCCTAGACAACTCTACATAGTATAAAAAATCGCACAGTGGCCTCGTGCCCCGGGATAGCTGGTCACATTAGCTCGCCCATCAGGACCTTCGTGCGTGTTGTTGAGGGAATACTGTTGTAACAAGGGTGACCCAACCCCGTGACTAGGCCTTGCAACTTGCCTAATATGTAATAGACCCAATAGTATAAATAAATGTGCCAGTATAGTCTCATATTTTATAATTATTAAGGAGTATGATGAAAATTTTTCATCCTACCCTACTCATGTATATAAACCCCCAAGAGGGTATGAAGATGTTAGATCCCCTCATTCTTACTCACCAGCCCTTTTTATAGCTCTCTTAATACTATGTCTCCTATAGAGAAAAATATGTTGTACCTACTGCATGTGTGTGTGTATATAGGTGCGTTTTCCGGAACCGATTACATATAGCACTTCCGGAACTGATTACATATAGCATTTTTTAACTACTTTTCAGGTACCTTTTTCTGAACCGATTACATATAGTATTTTTTTTCAAATCTAGTCCTCCGACACACTAATTTTAAATTTTAGTCTCCTCCATGACCCTAGAAGCAGTAACAAATAATACATATCACCTACCGAGCTCCTATATCGTGGTAGGTAAGGGGTACTACGGTACCATCTGCTGAGCTAAGTGAGCTTAGCAGTTAGCTGCAACAGTAGTAGCGCTTGATAGGATATAAGCACAGCATTAACTTAAGCATGCATTAATGTATTAGTACTTAAAGCACGTATCAATATAAGCATGCATTAGTGTATGCGTATTAGTTTCCTTCTACCGCAGCCACTCAATGCGTCAGGTGCTCCCGAGCCTACCCAGCGCAGCAGACATCCACTGCCGCACACAGCCGTCACCTACAAGGTGGAGCTCGCTGCCACATGCGCCTAACCTGCCGTGTCGCGGGAGCTCGGCGGCGCTGCTTCCACAGTCGCGGAGGCCAAATTTAAAAATTTGGTTGTCAGAGGCCAGATTTGAATAAGGAAAAAAAAAAAGCTACAGTGCCACACCCCCTTTCTGATGGTGATAACCTCTTGCTGCTACTTTCAACTAGGCTCAAACAATCGATCACTTCTGTTCCTTAACATCAAAAAATTTCTCCCTTAAATGGATCTGCTATCTACCACGACAAAATGGTTCATCGTTGGAGCATCACCAAATGATTTTGATCAAACGTAAGTAACAACTTTCCTAATTGCCAAAACCATCTACACTACAATATGCACAAATGTTTACGTCACTGAGCTTACACACATCAATGCATCGGATTCCACCTAATCTAGTCAGTAGTCGCTCATAAGACACTTTAACTGTTTCCTGTCAATTTTCAGGTTCCAATCTAATGCTTTGTTCCATGGGCAAAGCTACCAGAGGAATTGGTTCTATGAATGTCACCATTCGTTAGGGTTCACATTGGGTTCACATTGTTAGTTTGAGTTGCACTCTGCTTAATTTCCTTGAACTTGAAACAAAGCTTTTACGTGGCCACCTTCAGCTGGTTGGTGGAGGGACTAGAGACAATCTGAAGCAATTGCAAGTCGAAGGAAGAGTTGAGCTGTATAACTGAAAAATATGCAGTTGATGTAAAGCATCAACCAACAAGTGACGTATGCTATACCAAAACTATATGTGTGCAGTGGGAACAAAGCATCAACTAGATAAAAGCATCCTTTTCTTCTCTTTTCATAGAGAATTCAACTAGAAGAATCTTAACAGCTCAGAAGGTGCTATCAAGTACCAACAACGTTGCAAAGAGAGCAGGCATTTGTTGAGCTGCATTTCACCTTGTGGTACTGGTAAATGCCTTAGTGAGCTAGAACCTAGAAGTTCTCAATTCTCACCAACCCTTGAACTGTTGGCTCTATTATCAATGTTTTGTGCTAGGTTTAAATTTTCAAATATTCAGATATTACAAAAAAAATGCTGCCCCCTAAATCCTGATAGCAGTAGAAAATTTTATTTGCTCAATAAAACAAATGTTCTATCCAAAATTCAAAATCAAACTACAACTCTACTGCCCTGATAAATGGAAGGTGACTAAAGCACAAGACATGGGACAGCAGCAATAACTGGTGGTTTTGAACAACACGATTACTACAGTATATATTCTGAGTGCTTTACAGAATGTGTAGTACAAGTAAACAACCGTACCTAGCAACAAAGGAATGATTAAGGCAAGCCAAAGCTGCTGAAGTTGGGACCCTTCCTGCAAAAGCATGTTTTAGGACATCAGAATGCCATAATGTCAAAGAAAAAAGCAGGCCTGCAAATGAGCTATTCTCAGTTTCTCACACAAAACAATAAAAGGCCTAGCTTTTATTCAGAATTACTTATTTCCAAACAAAAGTTCTACTTAGACATGGCACGAAGCTAGTACAAGAAGGTACCAATGAGGCAACGGCAATAAAGGTCCAAAGGATATTTTCGAGGAATGCTGTGCTCTTAAAATTTTGTATATCCAATAAGAAACACATGCTCCATAATGACCATTGATATTTGCCTAGTTCTTCTAAAACTCGAAAAAGATATGTACAACTACAATATATTAGTATTTGTCATTTTTTACCAAAAAGTTTTATGCAGTATAAAATCTTTATGGACATGTGAGTTGGCTCTTGTACATGGCATGTGGAAATCAACTTTCAGTAGTTTGCATTTCAATCTATTAGTCCATGCCTGGCTTGAACACCTGCTCAGTTCTAACCAACATCTCTTTTATGGACAAGATTTGGTAAGAATAGGATAACTGTTCTGTTGCATTTCTTTTAGAAAATGAACTATGCACCATTTATATATAATCTTTGCTAAAGAGCAACGAAAGATATCATTATATGGTTATGCAAAACTGAAAAGTTTCAAACTGGTATGGGACATACTTACTGAGTAGGGTTATAGGTTGAAGCTCCAAAACTTTCAGAAATCTCTGAAGCTCATCTTAGGATCGTCATGCCTTGAGTTCCCCCGTCTTCCCCTACCCCGGCTACATCCTCTCCCTCGGGCTCTACCCCTACCCCTACCTCTACCTCTCCGCATAAAAAATGACTTCCCATGCTTCATCTCAATGAGTGAATGCAACAGCTCATCACACAAGATGCAACCCTCATGCAAAGTAGCTCCATCTTCAAGAGGGGTAGTTTTCTTGTTGAAATCAACTTCAATGATAGTAGACTCACATGTTGGGCACTTTTTATCTGTAGTGGTGATCCTATGAGCGGCATGTGGGAGTAAGACAATGCAGTTACATATGTTGCAGTAAAGCCGCCATTTGGGTGCACTAACTGGATCAAGAATTAGGGTACCACTACACTCAGGACAAGCACAAACTCCTTGAGTGATCATAGATTGCTTGCATGTCGGGTGCGGGCAAAGGAAGCACGGCATGCCAGCCCCCTTCCCAACCTTGCCAGTGTCATCAAGCTTGAGAGCTCCAAAAAGTTTGTCGATGCCTTCAAATGGAGGATTATTATAGCAAAAGGGGCATAGTGGGAAAGATTTTGCATCAGGGCCCACCATCGAGAACAGAAGCAACTCAAAACCATCAAGGGGGCAAATGATTTCCTTGTAGAGCTGGAAAGGATAGTATTATTAATCACTGAGGATACATGAACTGACACTTCGCAGAACAAAGCACAGAAAGTAATAAGGCACATACATCGAGTTCAACATGCACTTTTTTATGTTCAGCATGAAATAATGAAGTGATGAAATCATGAACATACAATAAAGCAAAACAAATGGAATACACAAAGCAAGTAATAAACAAATTATGTCAACAAAAATTATGAAAACTAAATACTGCAAACATAGGAGGTCAACACGGCCCATAATTTACTGGCAAGAAAATATCTATCAAGATACAAGGGTTGCGTGATTCTGCAATAGTGTGGTCTTGGGAGGTGGTTCAATTCTATATGCACCAGGCTTGAAAGTAAAACAACATAACACATAATTTACCCAAAAACAGGGAAAGAAAATTTCCATAAACAAGCAATTCAAGCAATCACCTTAATGGAACCATTCTGGGGAAGATAATAGACCTCCTCACAAGTTACACAGTACAACCTCATTGGCTGAGTGGAAATGTATTTCATATACCGACCACATTTTCCGCACTTGCTCAATAGACGCCCAGAGTTTGCCAAAGGTGAAAATTGTGCTTCGAACAAAGCATCCATGTTTTCAATCTGCAAGCAGCACAGTTCATTATAAGCAACTAGAAGAACATGATATAAGCAATCAAGGAATAAACACATTATCTGTAGAATGAAAGTTTATTTGTGTCCATCACTGCCATCATACACAGCGGATACTTCAATAATCAACTATGAAGATGATAGATGCTAAACTAAACAGGAAGGCTGCCAAATTATAGTAACTCAGAAAAATCATACCTTACTTGTGCTTTAACCGAAATTTGCCAACATTTTGTGGGTATGGCTTTAATGAGTGTTCATTAATGAATTCCAGTGATGGTCATTGGTCAATGATATGCAAAACATCTAAGACTTTAATTCCCCATTATGTCCTACCTCTATGAATTGAAAATGTGATGTAAATACTGAAATAAGCAAACCTAACATGGGAAAGTTGATCATTTGCCACTCCAAAGATTGGTACTTGTCAATTTGCCGTTCTTGAGGGTTTGCCACTCCAAAGACCAAAATTACAATGGTAAGAGGGGCAAATCGTCAAGTGCCAATCTTTGGAGTGGCAAATGATCAATTTTCCAATCTAGCAACACACCAGAATCCAGATATAACACCATAATAGTTCTTCAAACTTAAATAGATCTAATTTAAACTTCTAATTTAAAGAAGTCGAAGTAGCTATATACAATCGATACCTTATATCATGAATTTTGGTTGTTAAAAACAGGATGAGACATTGAACAGTACTTAGCAAGGCAGTGTGAAGTTAAATTTTTAGAGTCTTGAGCTCCTTTGTTAACTACATCAGCCTACTGGTTGATGGCCCAGTTTAAGCATGTCTTAAAAACTGGGACGATGAGCATATCTGCATATGGCAAAGACAAAAACAACAAAGTACGGTAATTTTGGAGGGTTTATGCTCGTCGCAACTTTGGAAGAAGCTTAAGAATCCAAACAGGCCATTAACCAGAGATTTTTCCTAATATTATGTAAGGACGCTGCAAGTCAGGGCCTCAGGGGGGAAAATAGAACAGTGCAATTAAGAAGACAACAAAGTTTCACAGATTATCAACAAAATAGACTACCTTCTTCACAAAGTAAGAGTACTTTTTCATAAATTGTTGAAGAACATGTTGAACGACTAGAAGATGATCAGCTTTTCCTTTTGCAATTAGAGTAATCTGTTGCTCAATAAAGCTTCGGATATCTGGCAAGCAGAGATCAGCATCAATACACTGATATCCTCTTATCAATGTAGTTCCCAGGGCTGTTGGTACTAATCTTCTTCCAGAATTTACCTTTAACATAATTAGCGCATTTAGGCATTTCGTAGATTTACATATTTAAGTATAGACATGCAAACATAAAAAGTTCACTATATCAGATGCTCAGGAATGTCCGGATAGAAAAGACCTCAACTAACCTGGACATAGTTACGCTCACAAATGTTGTTTACATGTACAGGTATTGATGCATCTGTGCCTATGCCATTCTTCTCCATGAGAGAGATCAATTCACTTTCACTAAGGTAATCAGGAGGTGTGGTGCTTCCCTTAATGAAGAATCATTATTTGTCGATAATTTCATATACAAATTAAAGGTGAGCTCAGGTTATGTGAGCAAACTCATAAGCCTTACCTCATATATGTCAACCTTATGAATACTAACAGTGTCTCCCTTTTTAAATGTAGGAAGATTATTCTCACTCACAGCCAGCCATGGCATAATAGATGTAAATCCTTTAGAAGTGACTCGGTAGCCAACAGAGTGGAAAGTCTCTCCACCTGAAGTGAACTCAACTGCAGTCCTGCAAACCATTTTTTCCAAAACAAAATATGGAGAGTTACTAATCGTTTCCTTTAAAATCTGCCATTAAAGTAAAAGATAATCAACGATGCAAAAACTGGAATGACATGTTCACATTACAAAAGAATTAAGACAGTTTTTAGATATCCAGACAAGAAAGAATGATTGTGATGGGACAAGCATACGCATAATTTAGACATTTATGATGTAATAAAAATACAAACATGAATACCAGCGCACTACCTTGTATATCTACAATCAGGACTGACAGTGCCAATAAAATGCTGGCATATGTATAGGTACAGCCTCCAAGCATCAGTTCCCAAAGCTTCTTCTGTTGCTGATCTCATTGGAGTAATTGGGGGATGATCCCCAGCATCATGACCTTGACGAGGCTTAACAAAACCAGCATCCATTAATGCCCGGACGTCATTGGACCACAAAGGATTATGTACTAGTGCAGCAAGCGCACTTCTAAAATCAAATGAAGAAGGATAGGCAGTGCTCTCTGTACGTGGATAACTGTACAAAGATAATTATTGAAACTTCAGTAGGAAAAATAAGCATGTATCACCATTCATCAACTATGCAGTTTTCAGCTGTAGTGGGGAAAAAACTGTCTGTAACTCAGATGACAATCTACACTTATAACTACAATCAGTTGACTACAGAATTTCCAGCATAAATTAAACCATTATCACGTGTACTTCAGATTGCATTACAGATAGTAATGCAAGGGTGACCTATAAATGATGCCTAAAATACGATATGACTACATCAGTGCATGAACTTGGTATCAGGGTAAAGCTCATGGCAAGAACAGTGGGTAAACTGGCCTTAGTAATATGAGTAAATTTAATAATTGTATTACTTAAAGAATTGTATATCCATTAGAACATAGTTTATAAAACCAACACTTCAACCCATGACCAGCGACTGAGGCCTCGGTGGGGTCCATGTCCGCATAAGTTCTAATAAAATTGTCCAGGGTTGCAGGTAAACTTCTAAGGAGCATATAGCATCTCTAGTTGTACAAACAATGATAAGTCACACCACCTGCTAATGATATTTGCCACTTAACCATATTACTTATTTGATAATGCAAGCAGATAGCATGTCTCGCTGTATATGGTAAATAATCCCATGTCGACTTCAAACACATTATTATTAACTAACATTTCCCATAAAAAAGGGAGGCTCATTTCTGAAACCTGATGAATCCTTGAGTGTAAAGCCGCTCGGCCAAGTGCATGGCAGTCTGAGGTCCAATACCTAGTGCACTTGATGCAACCTGGGATAAGAGCAATATTCAGTAAAATAAAACTTGAAATTCACTCAGCTCTTGAATGAAACTCTGTGTAAACCCATCCTAAGCACCCCTTTTTATAATCAAATGGATGTCCTGGTCCATATATTATTTACTATCAGTCAGGTTATATCCAACAAAAGAATCTTGGTATTAGATTTCAATCAAGGACATCATGATGTAGAAAACGGTAACAATATTTAACATTGCAATATCAATACTATGATTCAAACGAAAGTGAGCAAACATACACCATTCACAGGAAAACACAAAGTGGACTTAGTACAGAACAAAGTGAAATGGCAATCCTCACAAACATCATTATCCAATGAAGTATGTAATTTAAACAAGGATAAATATTGTCAGTCTTAGAGATATAGAACCTTTAACAAATTAACCGTATTAAGGCCAGATGGGCGGGCTTTGCACTCTTCCTTGATTGATATATCTGTTACTTTTAGAGTTCCATCACTGGTTACCATCTTTTGGAACATTACAGTGACCTGCAAAATTGAATAATGAAAATGCTGAGAATATTTGAAAGCATAAATTCAAATAACTCGGGTACGGGATCTTACATCAAAATCAAAAAGTTTCTTCCGGTGCCATTCTAGCTGTATTTCTTCACCATCTTTGATAATGTAAGTTTTCAAAGACCAGAATTTCTCTGGTTTGAATGTGGTAATTTGCTGATAGCGTTGCACACAGAATCCAAGCGTAGGTGTTTGACATGGACCATACCTAATTTAGAAAAAAAGAAACAATTGTAAGACCAAATTCTGCAAAACATTCTTAAAACATGGACCAATCAAAGCATTTAGCAACAAAAAAGTGAGTGGCAGTTGCAATTGAAAACTTCCCCTTCAAATACAGATGAAACATTCAAACACCAAAAGCATTCACATTACACTTTCAAACATGAAAACACCAATCAAGGCATATTTGCAATATCAAAATTACGGTCCATGTGAAAAGCAGAACATTTGAGAAGGTGGTTATCAAACTGAAGAGATTGAGCAAAAGTAAGTTAAGGAAGAAAGTGATAAAACATTAACACTAATAGTTAGATACAAAGCCTGCAATAAATACTTGAAGAACATAGACAGTATTTATTTTTTAAAAAAATCAACATGCAATTGGTTAACAAATTTGTATCGCCAAAGGGAGATAGAGAACTTACGAAATTACTCTTGAGTCGAGATTTCCATATTTTCCTTGAAAATATCGGGTCTGAAATCGAGTAAATGCTACTCCTACCTTCAAGTCAATTTCTTGGCGAGCATCCACCGATAGTGCCTCATCTTTGTTTGGTAGAACAAGATTATCCATGGCATTCAATATGTCTTTCTCGGTAACAGATGAAAATCTAGCTCGAAAAATTCTTCTGCCGACCTCATTTTCAGGAATCCCAGTGCAATTAATTACTGGAACATATGATTGACATTGTTATTACATTAACCAAGCTATGAGGTAGAAGTAGAACAGAGCAAGCCATGTATATGTAAAAGCAAGCAATGGATCAAATGCTTGCGTATAAATTACATTAAGCAGGGAAAAATAAGCTCTCATGTACACCAAATAATTTTAAAGGGTTACATAGAATTGTATATGTTCTTTGGGGAAAAAGAAAAATTATGTATAGCTTCGAAAAATCCAAAGCAATCTAATTGATTTAGGTGGCTTCTGAATCTTGGTCTAGTTGTTTACAGCTATTGTTTTCTATTTGCACAGAGTCCAGATCATGCCCAAAAAAACCCTCCACATAGAACTCTCTATACACCACCCAAAATTATATTTTCTAGTATACAACTAGATAGGATAATATGCACAGCTATTTCAGAACAGAATACTATACCTTCATAGCATATGTTTTCTCCTTCTCGGTCGCAATCAAGCCAAAGTATCAAATAGGTGCAGCCTCGAGCTTCCTGAGCTAGATGCCTGCGGATATGAGCCTTCAATATAACCATACATCAGTTTCGTATTTAAATATGGAACATTATGAACCTCAGGTGATGGTGGTGTTTGTGCATGTGTTGTCATAAAGACTTAAAGAGAAGCATTTCCATTTTCATTACAAATCTATCCAAGTACTACAATTGTTCGTGGGATCCATAGCATAGGTGGACTTGAACTCCTGATAAAAATGGAAGGAGGACAATTGCCAGGACATTTGTCGATTTAGATTCTGAATACTACATCTAGAAGCCAAATGAGCATTTATGGAGGAAAAGATGAAACAAGATGTTCGAGAGTCAGCTAAACTGCTAGTTGATCTATCATAGTGTCATCTATGGGTAGAGTAGAATTCATGTGGGAATGTGCAATATTTATGTAGCATTACTTGAAGTTGTTCCTAAATAATTGACTTGATTTGATTACCCCTAGCTGTTAAACTGAGTTGTATTCTCTTTTAATCAGAATTGTAGAGGAATGCATTACCTTTGGGTTGCATTCAGACCTCAGAACTGGAGCCTTAAAAAGGTCCATTGGATCAGTCCCTTCCCAGTTCTGATATGCGGGTGGAAAATCTACACTGCAAAAGATGTGGCATAGAGTATGAAGATGCATACAAAAGAACTTTGTGTCAAGGATTAAAATTGTAATGAAGAACTGCAATATCGATTCAGCTAAAGTGGAACAATTAATTAAATCTTTTGTTTAGGTTTAGGTATCAACTTTGCAAATATACAATGGTCCACCATGTCTTTACATATCAACACTGACATACAGAAAGTGCATGCAGAGGAATTGAGATACATTAAATAGTTCACAATCGACATGGACAAGAACTAGTACATCAAGTGATGTAATCATCATTCATGACAAAAACTCTAGAAAGAACTGAAGAAGAAATGCACAACCTTAATACATGTCCAATGACTGATGTCACTCTGAAAAATGCCTGAGAACCCTGAAACATCCCATCAAACTCGTGGACGTCTGTACTTCCCTTCCGTGTAGACATCTGCACAAATTTTGAAAATCTTGTAATGTGCAATGAGCGTGAACTCTTAGAGAAAACACTCATATGCTTTCAAGCCACCATGATATAGCCCATATCTGCAGTGTGGTAACAGCTACCTAAAATGCGCATAGCACCTTCATGCCGGAACTGATGATCGATCATTACATAACTTTTTGCCCATATCTGCAGCGTGGTAACAACTCACGTTCATAGGAGGGAAACCTGGGCTGTGACCAAACGAATAGGGGGGAAACCTGGGCTGTGACCAAACGAACTACCTATAGCTTCTGCGAACCAACACTATTGGTGCGATGGCCGTTAGGGCTCGTCCCTTAGACACGACCGTTGAATTGGAGTTCAAGCCACCGCCCAATTTGACATCGAGAAGCAAAAATGGCACGGTCATGAGAGGATTTGGCGCGGGAGGGAGGGAGGGAGGGAGACTTACGCGGCTGCTGGAGAGGGCGGAGGCGATGGAGAGCGCGATACTGGGCTTCTCCGCGACCTGCAACGGTGACGATCCGAGAGTGAGAAGGTTTGGAGAGGTGGGGTTACTGCGGCCGCCATTAACTACGGCCCGGTGACGCGGGAACGTAAGCAGCGGCGGCGGCGGCTGCTTACCATCAGAACCGTGGGCGCCATGGGGACGGAGAGCTGGAGGAGGAGAGGGGAGTGGCAGGACGACGAAGAGGGTTTCTGGCCTTCCTGCTTCGAGTCATTGATCGTGGGTACGGCATATTGCGGCCGGCCTCCGACCCTTGTTCATTTTCTGGCCCCCATCATGCGGCTTTAATTTTTAGTTTCTTTTATTAATCATTATTTATTAGACTAACAAATTATACCAAAAGTTATAAGGTACAGACTAAAAAACAAGTCCTGAGCAGCACGACCTACGCAACGTTTGGCTTCTTTCTCAACGCCGACTGCTCATATCTGTGTTGCTTCCCTTTTCTCCATCAATCTCACTGTAAGTAAGTCGTTTGCACGACCGATCGACTCTGTTATAATATTTTTTGTGTATTATCTAAAGTATTATAATGCCAGTAGAAAGAAAAAGAAAATAAAAAATGAAAATTGAGAACAATTCGAGAGAGAATAAAAAGGGATAAAAAGTTTTTTTTGCCGTCAAAACCGTTCGGCCTTAGAAACGTCGAATGAACTATCGTTCATCGAGATTCTCAGACCATATAAGACTAGTCAGCGTCTCTCGCAAATGTAAGCATCATCATTCAGCGGTACAAAATCTAACGCTCATGTTTTTATCGACTTACCTTCCGCCGTAGAAAAATCCCAAAGCACAGTGCCGAGAGACCCCTTTGGACGGTCCTTGAAGCAAACAGCTACATGAGAGACAAGTGAGAATAAGGCAAGGGTAGTATTGGCAAGGCATAGACCAAGAGAGAGAGAGCCGGTCAACCATGCCCCTTATAAGCAAACACAGCACAAGCAAGCCATCCACAAAGGACCTCGCTCCCAACTCATTTCACCTCTCCACTGAGGGCTTGCCCAAAACCAAGTCGAACAAAGAGTCAGCCAAACATCCTCACCATCACCCCACAGCCCATACCCAGAGGAGGCGAGGGAGAGAGAGAGTGGAGGAAAGGAGCTAAGAATGTAGAGGAAGGTGAAGGAGAGTAGCAAGGACTATGAAGTCAAGGGGGCGACAAGCCGTCGACTGCCAAGAACGTTGTCGACCCTTGCCACTGTCGGGCCAACATCCAAGTAAGCCCCATTCCCCTAACCATTTTCCCTCCTCCATCTCAGTCCGACGTCAATGCAACGACAAGTCTGCGGAAAAATTGTCGCCCACCAAGTCCCGACGCAACAACCAAAGCCGCAAAACTTCCCCAACCATCTTAAACAAGAGTAGCGCAAAACAAAATTTGAAGCTAAACCAAAATCCATGTAGTAAGGGGAGGAAGAGTGAACCGTCCCAAGGGGTGGTGAGTCAACGAAGCCATAGAGAATCTGGGAAGGACCGAAGCCATGGTGCTCGGCCATGGCCGAGTAGGGCTCATGGGGCCAACGGGTGGCGCTAGGGATCAGAACACCAGCGTGCGAAGAGGTGTTAGATCCGGAGTCGAGGAGGGCGAGCTTGGGTGTGAGCTAGAGAGCTGGTGGCGTACAAAGGTAGCCACGGCCAAAGCCACAGAGTGCCAGCCGAGGCAGCAACCGAGGCCATGGAGGCGACACAGAGGTGCGGCAACTGATGGCCGAAGCCGGGGCGACGGCTGGTGGCATAGGTGGCGGTGCCAAGTGGAGCCAGAGCCGAAGAGGGAGCCTTGGGAGTCGAGCATGGTCGGCGCCAAGGGGAAGCCCCACGGCGGTGGTGGCATTGAGTCTGGGAAAGAGAACCATTGGAGGCAAAGTCGGTGGGTAGCGGTGGCATATAGATCGGGAGAGGGAGAGTGAGGGCTGAACCAGGAGCCAAGAGGAGAAGCCGGGTGGGGGGAAATGGCAGAGGACCTCAGCCGGTCTGGATCTAGGGCGCAGGGAACGGTCGCCCTAGATCCAGACCAGGGAGTTTTGGGGGAAAGTAGAGAGAGGATAGGAAGGTGAAGGTGTCGGCTGGGTAAGGAGAAAGGGAGTGAGGGGAGAGAAGGGGGATGAGAGAAGGGATAAGGAAGAAAGAATAAGACCGTTCAGCCAAATAGAAAAGGAAGAGAAGAAAACAAAGAAAGAAAAGAAGAGGGAAAGAAAAGGGAAAAGGGGGGTTTATCATGCGTGACAAATCCTTAACCCTGAGCGTTTTTATGCTGGTGTCGGGGTTTGCGCGTAATATTGATGTCGTTCATTTAAATGCATCGCTACGGTGTTGAGACTAGATGATGCTTATGTAGGTGGAGACTCTGGTTTGGTGCCATCCACGTATCATCCTCAAGATTAAACAGACAAGTGCATGGTAGAGCGATAGACGGTAATTATTATGGAACATGTGATATTTACATTATATGATGCTACTTAGTTGATGATGACAATGAAGATGGAGCAGGATAAGCAATGATGTTTACCTGCTAATGATGACAAAGATGAACTATGTTCATGACAATGGACACATGCATTTGCATCATGTGTATTCATATGATGAGAAAAATATCTACCGTGGGTGGATCTGTAAGACCTACTTCGGTAGACCTCCACGAAAGTAGAGAGATACCCGTGCTAATGCAGACGGGCCCATGATAGGGTGAACTTCGACGGGGTGATCACTTAGGCTATAACGGTATATGCAATGAGATGAGCAAATGAGCATGTAGAGTCGTGTTGCATTGCACTAATGGAATGATAAGGATGAGACATGACAATGATGTTATGATCATGATGGAACATGTGGAGAATGACAGGTTGGTGTTCATGCCTATGATTATATTAAAACATGTGGGGAATGACATGGCTAGATTAATGCTTATGCTAAAGGTAGCGTTTGTCATTTCTATTGCATGCTTGCTTAGTCTTCAGACTCGTCATTGTTTATTTGTTATTTTTTTTGTGAGCATTGAAGACGACGTGCACGGGCAGGAGTAGCACATGTATGTATTTTCACGTATAAGCAGTAATTCGCATATCACCTTCCGTTAATGTATTCAGATTTTAATGACTTGCTTAGGTAGCTAGTGTTAAAAAAGTATGTTGTTTATCGTGTCGTTGAGATGTAAATAGAGTAGTTATTGCTTAAATTTATCAACAACGGTGATAAATGGTAATGTTATGGAATGGTGGTAGCGTTCTGGGCTCAGAGAATGGGCTAGGGTGTTTCAAGTACAATGACTTGCCCGCTGTTAGATGTTTTAATTGCATTATTAGTCTTTTACTGTATTTATCTGCTACTAAATTTAGAATTAAAATGTTGTTCACATATCCAACATGGATTTTATATAAAAACGAGGTAGAGCCATGGGGAGCGTCCTACGGGTAGAAAGTTAGACGAGCAAAGGAGCATTCTTTCTTCTATTTGGCAATGGAGCATCAAGTACATTTTATCTGAACAGACACGCTTATCGTTGTCGCCTATGATGTACAACTAAAAAATGATATCAAAATTTTGAAGTCAGTAACACTTAGGGGTGCTAATGGATCAAAGCCCAGCACAGGTCAGGCCCAAGCCCATTATTCTTCTCATTGATCTGTATCCAGTCTGATCCAAAAGGAGATAGGTCCAAGCCTAGCACAGGTCCAAATAAAAGCCTGGGCCTTGATATGGACATACTTAGTGCTCCATTGGCACCACTGATATCTGTCCTAAATCAAACAATTTCTCTCACTGATAGATGAAATAAAATAAATATTGCATGAAATAAAATCCTAAATCAAACAATTTCTCTCACTGATGCACCACTGATAGTTGAAATATTACATAAAAAATTCTAAATCCTAATAGTTATCCTCTTCTAATGCACCACTGATATCAGAAATTAAATCAAACAATTTCTCTCAAGTGCCCAGGCAATCTTAAAATGATAGCAAAAGAAATGGGCCCAAACATCAGCTGTGTTTACTTCTGTACTGAATATGTTCTGAAGGAAGCTTCAAAAGGAAAAATAGAAGGAGAATATTTTCTAAAAAGCATCCAAATAAAGTGAAAGTGACCCAAAAAAATCACATGAACAGTCTCCCCAACAGTCAGAATGGCAGTTTTATGTAAAACTCAACTACAGTCTCTACTCAATAATCAAAGCAACCTTCCTGCAGTAAGCCACAGTCTACAGGGTTAGCTTTCAGCTTCTTCAGCACACACTAGTACCCTTCCCTCCATTGCATTTTAGATAAATGCTGCAAGAAAGACAAAAACAACTTTAAATCGCCTTGGCCAGTGACGCCATTGAATTGTTTTTGTATATGCATTCCTCATGAGCACTTTACAATGTCCTGACTAGAACAACACATGGATTAATCAGGAGTTTGCTAACAACACATGAAAAAAGCTCAAAAAAGCCAAAAATTCAGAAAAAAAATAAAATTTATAAATAGTAAAAAGTAAGCTAGAAGTCAGAAGCTAAAGCCGCTTTGAGATTTGTATGATTTTGGATTCAAGGTGCTCGTCTATCCCGTCTCAGTATAGTAACGTGAGAATTCTCAATATAGTAATGTGAGAAGTCTGGGAGACAGACGATATCTGTCAGGTGGGGTCAGCCTGTAAGGGACATAACTCTTCGTCTCCCGAACTCTCCTGTCCCAACCCTCGCCGGCTGCCGGACATAACAGGCGGCGGCGGCGCGGTATCCAAGCGAGGCGGCGCTGCGGCCGGAGGAGGCGTTCAGGTGGGGTCCGGTTCAGGCGAGCCTCGAGCTGCGAGGAGGCGGAGCGGGAGCAGGGAGGGAGGAGGCGGAGCCATGTCGAAGCGGCTGGTGTCGCGTCTGCTGGGGATGTTCCAGTCGCGGACGCAGGTGGGCGTCGACAAGGCCGGCAACCGCTATTTCACCCGCGTCGAGGAGGTCGAAGGCGTCAGTACGTGCCCTCCACCGTCTCTCCGTCCCTGTGCTTCTTTTCTTCTTGCAAGAAGAATCTGCCATTTCGATGTTTTGTTCTTTTCCGGAAAATGGATACATCGATGCCGCTAAACGAATTTGGTGTTGTTGCTTCTTGATGGCGTTACAGTGAAGGAGAAGCGGTGGGTGGAGTTCAAGGGTGACCAGGAGCCGACGACTGTTCCAGGTTACGTCTCCTCCTGCTCGTTTGGTCGGTGAGGATCTGGTGTATACAGAGAACCTAATTTGACTAGCTTTGTTTGCCCTTTGTTTCTGCAGGCATGTATGGTTTATGTGCCTTGATTCTGAATTGATATGATTGAATCTGCTGTTTGAGTGGATTTGCTGATAGTTATGTCTTGTAGTTGAGTGGATTTGCTGGTTGAATGGCCAAAGGAAGAAAGCTCCAACACCAGAGGTAAGAGCGAGACCGCACTTTTTGCATGATTTTCTGCAAATTGTGCACAGAGTATTTATTCCTTCATCCTTAGCAAGGTAAGCAACTTGTTGGTTTCTTCCGATCATGATATATTGCTACTCCATTGTAGGAATTGGCTGAGATGGAAGCGAGGCGTGAACGTGTCAAGCAAAATGTTGAACGTATGTATCTGATGGTTCCAACTTCTAACCTCTCTTATGCCTTAAGCCTCGCTGCCTATTATGTGTACTGATAATAAAAAAGATATATTGTGTGAGCAAGAGTTCAACATCTTTTCCTAGGTATGTCATAGAGCAGCACACAAGTTTATTAGTTGTGATTGGCATGCTCTGCGTATATTGTCGATTTATGTTATGTGATCACTGCTATTTGTGGGTTCTCTACCCCCAAATAAAAAACCCTAATTTGAGTAATTCCTGTTATTTGTTTGCTCACTATTTGTGAAATACACTTTGCAATAGTTATTCCCATATCTCTCTCAGGAGTAATGCCTATTATTTTGTTTGGATCACATGTTATATGATGACATTAGCTATTGGTGTTTTAGGCCACCTTATAGTTGTTATAATATGCATTGTATGCTAATTTCCATAACATGCAATAGGTAATTGAAATGGGAGAATAGAGATGTGTTTTTCTCCTCTTTGATGGTAAACTTCAGTTTTTTGATCCATGAATGGAATTGTATCATATTTTGTGGCAAGAGTCCCTCGCAACACGAGGGGGATGGAATGAAATCACTTGAAAATTTTGATCACTATCGCAAGCATCCCACCAACCAATTAGAATGTTAATATGGATATTTCAGTTTCTCGATGTTTAATTGGTTGTCAAAGGAGTAAGTAGCATGGTTGTTGCGCCCTTCCAAATATGAACCCAGATTTACTAAAGCCTGCTTTATTTATTTAGATTAATCCAGTCACATGAAAAAAATGTTGGAAATGATGACCAATTGGTGTATAGTCTTAACTTTCTATGTGTCTTTTGAAAATCAATTATCGCAGTATATTACTTATGTACCACACACCTTTTGAATTTGTGAAGCTTTTATTCTAGCTGCACTGCAGGAGATGATATTATTCATACCAGCGTATGTCACCAATATGGCATGATAGCTTCTTTACTTAAGTTTTGTTTCATCAAGGTCCTGTTATATAATTCTACATTAGCCTTGGTTCTTCAAAAGTCTCTGTTGTTGCTTTGATGGATAATAATTCATAGATTTGCTCATTAATATATTTACTCTATGCTCATTAAAGTTCTGAAAAAGAAAGAAGAGGAGGAAAGAAGGGCTGGTGTCCGACCAGTCAAGTCAATTGGTATGTTCTTTCTGGGTACTCTTTAGTTTCCAGCATTGTTTATCTGCATTTATAGTTTTATTTGAACTTTATCTAATTGTCTGTTTAGTATCTGAAAGATATGTTTAATATTTGTCCTGTTCAACCAACACCACTTTCAGACCAATGCTGTGGTTTTTTTATTTTGGTTTTTGCATGCCCTAGTTTCTAGCCTTGCCAATGGGAAACTTTAAGATAGGAAAATTGATATTAGACATCATTTGTTACCCTGTCAAAGCTTATATGCAATGAATTTTATTGGTTACATTCGTTACTATACTTTATACTATGTATTATCATTTACTTGTACTGAGGAGTTCACCCTGTTGTGGGGAAAAGAAATTTCATATTACCTTTTGTTTGGTTGTTGATGTTCCTCTAAATATAGGGAAAGCTGAATCTCCAAATCTCAAAAGTTTTATGCAGCAGTTCCCTGATACTTCTGTGGACCAGAGGAAAGGTAACACAGCCTTATTCAATCTCTGTTATGATGGTGATAGAAGTGTAACTCCTTTGACATGCATGATGACATTTCTGTCACGTTGTTTAGGACCTGAGGAACTATCTAGGCCTAAGGATGCAACTGATACAGAAGATGCCACAACAGATAATGAGAGGTGCATTCCAATTCAATGTCTTCTCTCCAAATGTAGTAATTTGTGATGAAATGTTATTTGTTATGTAGCTGTTTTCTTCAAGTCTGTAATGCGAGTACATAGGCCTAAGTTTGATTACATTGGTTCGAACTCATGTTTATTTTCTTTCAGGTCTTCCGAACCAACAGGAACTGGTGCCACTTTTAAGCCAGGGACTTGGCAGCCGCCAACATGAATAATTCCAGCAGGTGAAGAGTGTTGTACTTGAGCATTTCCCCATGGCTTATCTGTGGACCATTGACCTTTGCCGATAAATTCTCTTAAAGAATATGTTCTCCTTTTGTTATTTGGTACAAGAAATGGGGAATTTGTGCAGCATTATATGCTTGCTGATTGTTACACTTAGGTGGGATCTCACCTGACTGCAACAATGTATGCTCTAAGTGATTTTGCCCAAGTCTTCAGTGCTAATTTCGATGGACCATGATCCTGTTTAACAACTTTTAATAAACTTAAGCCCATGCCCTCACAAATGCAGAGAACCAACCGTTGATGGAAGAATTTACTTTTGTAAATTGCATCGTTTCTTCCTATGGAGAAATTCAAGTCATCAAGAAACATTTACCCCAATCCAAAGAATCCTAGGTTACTTGCATGTGTACGTTCTTGGCCCTTTGAGGCTTTTGACTTCACTGCTGTTCATTTATCTCCCTTCGATTGATTATAAAATTCAAGTGTGCATCTTGAAATTCTGTACCCGGTGTGTTGTCACGACATATTAACCATTATAGTATCATCAACTACTTGATTCAACAAGGGAAGTTTAAGAACGTTCCTTGGCCTCAGATGAAAAGTGAGAACTGCTCTGAAATAGTGAAACGGAAGATGCAGACGTAACAGAGCGGCCTCCAAATCGTGATATCTCGCATCGTCTCTCTCTCCTAGGATGAACTGCACTACGACCTGATGTTGAGGCAACAGCACAGACCGTAACTGCAAATAGCAACACATGTGAGGGGACTTTTGGCTGCGGCCGATAGCTTTTGTCTGCGCTTTTTCAAGATGGCAGCAGACGGCGAAGACGTCGATGCGGATGGCACACAAGTTTTTGGGTTCGGAAAATCATTTAGAGAATTCGTTTCAAGAAGCTATACCGTTTCGATGTTTGGCTTTTCAACTTTTGGAAAAGCCAAAAGCGGTATCCAAAAGCCAAAAAGAATGCCCCCTCAGTTCTTTCATTTGTTCTCTCTCGTTCCATCTTTAGGGGATCAAAGCCTTTTCGGCTGTGTTGGTGAACTGAATTCTGAGTAATTTCAATAGCTTTTGATCCTAAGATCAAATCCAAGTAAAAGTTGTGCGTTTGGCATTTGGCCTTTTGCTCAAGTGTGACTGAACAGTATGTAACTGTTTGCAATTTGGATTTAAACAAGGTAGTTACAAACATCTTTGTGGCTAACTTCAATCTGACGAGCTAAAATCCATCTGACAAGTTCAGCAAACTTACACGCTTTGGAGCTTAGTTCTCATGAGAATAGGACACTTCGAGTGTTACTAGCTCAACTGTGGTGTGCTCTAAGTCTGACAGGTAGTATGTATGCATGACACTGCTATGGCTTGTAAGCCAGATGTGCACTGACCAATGTAGCAGTAAGACAAAAGTCCTGAGAGCTAAATTTGGAGCCTAACTCTGTCATGGTCCATGAACTGCATGTTCTTCTTGGGGTAATATTGCTATGTGCCACCGCAAAGATCGTGGAGTTGAAAAATACTATCCAATATGTTACCGACATATGGTCTTAGGCCGCAAATGTTATTCTCACAAACAATGATATTTTTCAACTCTATGATCTTTGCAATGGTATTGAACGAAATAATTCTTCTTGTAACTGGGAGCTTGGATATTTGCTCAGCTTTTCACTGTGGTATGAAAAACTGAATGTATGAGACTATTTTGATTTGTATGTATGAACAGAGCTCAACAGAACAGTTAAATTTGGAGTTTATAGGTAGACTGGTAAAGAGACAAATTAGAACTTAGACCCATCAGAGAAAATTTTACCCTTGAAAGTTAAAATAGAAAGAGGGGGAAAACTTTGTCATGTCCTGATGAATAGCGACACCCCCCTCTCGAAGTAGCTCTATGAACAGAAGTTTTAGCTCGCTGTTTACTGTGATGCTTCCTTTTCTCAAGAATCATGGAGTAGATTATTAATTCGATTAGATTTACTTGTACTATTATTGTTGCTCTAGGCGATGGTCCTACAAACGTTGGTGGTGACAAGATTTCCACTATAGCTTGTGGAATATGTCCCATTGATTGCTGCTTCTTTCGCATGGAGGAGCATTTTTTTTAATGGGAAGGAGGTATTAGAAAGATGTCTACCGCGGAGAATTGGCAAGGGTGAATTCACTCTCATTTGGGGAAGATAACTGGCTACCGAAGCCATGGAGTTCGTGAGATGATTGTCCTCTGACCCAACTGTTCCAAAAATCACCCAAGAACACGACGAAACATCAATAAAGGCCAAAATAGGAAAAGTGACTTCGAATAGATAAAACTGAAGACACACGGCCGAGTGGCCTTGAATTATGAGCATCAGCATGACAGTATAACTTAAGCATAATCCATGTAATGTTACACAACAAAACACTGGACAGTAGTGATAATTTAAGAAAGGAAGCACAACACATAATATCACAAGACCTAAACAATGGGCACTTGTGATAACTTATGAAACAATGCACAACCCATGTAACATTACATAATTAAACATTGGATACTTAGGATGACATCTAAAGTTCAACAATGTAGGACTGGACAGGCAACAGAGGGGGGTGAATGGTGCCTTTAAATCCTCCTAAGTATTCACACAACCCTTTTTTTATAACTATAGAGTATAAAGATTAATTGAAATCTCACTTGAAAATCAACGAGACAAGACGAACAGAACAGGGAAAAACAAGATGGTCGAAATCTGTCAATGTGGTCGAAACTTACAACGTGGTCGTAAGTCTCAACAACGTGGTCGATAACTGACAGAGTGGTCGTAAGTTTGGCTACTCGATAGAATTACAACGTGGTCGGAAATCGACTACAAAAAGCCACTGTAGTCGATAACCACCTAGACCAGAAACAACGTGATCGGAAATAGTTGCAGTTGAACTTGACGTAGTCGTGGACAACGTGATTGAATACCAACAAGTGGTCGAACAATCAACGTTGTCGTAACCAGTCGGTACCGTGGTCGTAACCAACGTGGTCGTAAGTCAACAAGTGGTAGAACAACCAACGTGGTCGAAACCAGTCGGCAACGTGGTCGTAAGCCAATGAGATGGTCAAACAACCAACGTGGTCGAAATCAGGCTGCAACTCAAAACTGTCGGTACTGTGGTCGTAACCAACGTAGTCGTAAGCAAACAAGTGGTCGAACAACCAATATGGTCGAAACCAGTCGGCAATGTGGTCGTAAACCAATGAGATGGTCGTGAACAACTGAACAAATAATCATATAAACTAAATACTAGCACTACTACCAAATGGGTGTAGAAATGGAAGGAGAAGTCCTTCACCACAATATCTTCTGATTTTTACCTCGCCATGCAGTACCTTGGCTTTTATTACTAGAAGAAATGCAGAAAGCCAACAGTTGGGGGGAAGAATTTACTTCTGCAAATTGCAACGTTTCCGTTCCAGTGGAGAAGCCATCAAGAAACATTTACCCTGGTCCAAAGAATCCTAGGTTACTCGCATGTGTACGTTCTTGGACCTTCGACTTCACTACTACTCAGTGCTCATTTATCTCCCTTCCACTGATTCTAAAATCCAAGTGTGCATCCTGAAATTCTGTACCCGGTGTGTTGTCACCACATACTAACCATGATCGCATTACTTTATCGTATCATCAACTACTGATTGTCTGATTCAACTGGGGTAAATTTAAGAACATTCCTTGGCATATTAGATTCTTCTACTGCAGGTGAAAAGTGAAAACTATGGGCAGTTCTTTTTCACTTATAACTTACAATTTATGTTGCAATAATTATTTTTCAAATAGAATGTTTTAAAATTTAAGATAGAGTCTACAAGTCGATTGTAATAGCCATTATACCGACTTCAGCTATAACAACTAAAATCATACGTGGGCGTCAATCTCCGTACTCTCTCTCGTAAATAAGTAGAATTTAAAATTTTCAATTATAAACCATAATCTATAATCCAAAAGAACGACCGGCGGCAACTACTCCGGTAAGGAGGTTTGGGAAGTGAAAAACTGAAGATGCTGACGTAACAGAACGGCCTCCAAATCCTGATCTCTCGCAGCATCTCTTTTCCCTCGTAGGATAAAGTGCACTGCGACCTGTTCCTGAGGCAACAGCACAGGCCGTAACTGCAAGTAACAACCCATGTGAGGGAATTTTCAGTTTTTTTTTTCTTTTCTCCTGCTCTCTCTCTCTCTCTCTCTCTCTCTCTCTCTCTCTCTCTCTCTCTCCTTCTTTAGGGGATCAAAGCCTTTCTGCTCTTCTAGAGACAAGGCCATGTTGGTGAACTCAATTGTGAGTAATTGCAAGAGCTTTGACCCTAAGGTCAAATCCAAGTCGACTGAACATTATGTCGACTGTTTGCAATTTAGATTTAACCGAGATGGTTAAAAACATCTTTGTGGTTGTATGAGCTAAAATCCATTTGACAAGCTCAGCAAACTTATAAGTTTTGGAGCTTAGTTTTCATGAGAATAGGAACTTTGTAGCTTAACTGTGTTGTTGTCTGACAGGTAATATGTATGTATGGCATTGTCATGGCTTGTAAGCCAGATGTGGAACGACCAATGTAGCAGAAGACAAAATCCCTGAGAGCAAAACTTGGTGCCTAACCCTGTCATGATCCACGAACTGCATGTTCTTGTAACTGGGGGCTTGGATTTTTGCTCAGTTTTCCATTGTGATGTGACAGTTCAATGCACAGAAATCAACTGAATGTATGAGATTATTTTGATTTGTATAGATGAACAGAGCTTGATCAAAACAGTTAAATTTGGAGTTTATAGGTACACCGGTAGAATAGAGAGACAAACTAGGATTTAGACCTATCAGAGAAAATTTTGCCCTGGAAAAATAAAATAGAAAAACTATGTCATGTCCTGATGCATAGAAGATTCTCTCTCTGTTCTCTCTCTAGCACTGGGGCAGCACAACCAAAAGTGCACTCACCATCAGAGGTATTTTCTTGGAATAGTTCTGAATTAACAGGCAGGGTATCCAACCCCGTTCATTGCTGAAATAATTCATCAAATGAAATTTGCAAAAAAAAAATCAAACTTGTTAGGATTGTGGCAATTAACAATTCTCAGCTATCTCGTTGTAAGAATGGTAGATCTACTACCCAAGTTGGCCATTTGTCGCGTTGTTCTTGCGCAGGTCACATGCACCAAATTTTGAACGGCGATTAACACAAGGATTCTGACTAAATTGGCCAAATCATTTGCACATGCAACATCAACAAAGAACACAGAAGAAATGAAGGTAATAATAAAGGGGAATTTGCTCATGTCTTTTGAGTTAAATGGCGTTTGCTCAATGCTTGCATGATGTCTCAACGACATGTGGGCCTGGACCCGCATGTCGGTGAGACATCATCAAGCATTAACAAACGCCATTAAACTTTAAAGAAGCGAGCAATTTTTCCAATAATAAATAATTCTAGTAGCTATCATAATTACCAAGATCTCTGTGAATTTTCTTACTTTTTTTTTTTTGCTTTTAACATCCATCTAGTAACAACCTCTTTAATTCTACAGCTACAAATTCACCTTCACACAAAACCATCCAAAAAATAAAACAAAACACACATAAAAACAACACCTTATTTATACGAAGAAATATACCATGGCCGTGGATACCATTAACCCAAGAAAGAAGAAAAGGAAGCCAAGAACTCGAAGAATTCTCCAGGAAATCAACCAAACCAAGAAGGCCAAGATAAATTACGGTCAGATCGCAGCATCACCACGCCCGGATCCGCTTCTTGGGCGGCAGCGACCGGAACACGGCGGAGAGGTCGCGCCGAACGTCGACGAACACCCGCGACGAGGCCGGCGACTTCCGCTTTCCCGGCAGCCGAGGCGCCAGCGGCTTGCGCGGCGCCGGCGGGCACTCCGTGGGCTGCCGAAGCCTGCTCTCCTCCGAGGTGGGCGTCGACGGTTCTTGGTCCTCCGCCGCCTTCGTGCCCTCTGCCGATGCCCGCGCCGGCGACGGAGAGGCCGAGGCGGACGGCGGCGAGGGCGACAAAGGCGCCGTCTTGATCGGCAGCAGCGCCGGGAGGGCCTCATCGGCGGGAGAAGCCATTTCTGTCGCTCGAATTGGCGACGAATTCGCGGGAGAAGCGGGTAGAATGGGATCGAAGTCTTTGCTCGGAGGGGGTGCAAGAAGCGGGTAGGACAGGAGAGAGAGCGGTGGAGAGAGCAAGGGCTCGTAAACGCATTTTCTGCCCGCAGGGGCGTATGTCCCTACCGAATCCACCGTCCACACTGATAACTTTGCTCAAAAAAATACACACACATCACAAATAAATTAAAAAAATACATAAAATTTTTTAAATTTCTCTATTCTCTTAGTTATCCCCTTTCCTTTTACTTCTATTTTTCTTCTTACAAAACTGGTTACAAGTCTTCTCAATATATAGTCTAATACTCTTTTACTCAGTGGCGGACCCAGAGAATTTGATGAGCCTGGGCGAAAAACTGTAGTAGATGCTAGTAACATGTTGTCATTACAAGCATGCCAATCGAGCACTCTATGCATGAACTAATATACAGTAATTAGATTTATTCATTCATGACTTGGGCAGAGAAAGCTTAGCAATCTAGTCCTTGCTTCATTCTATCCGCTTCAATTCTAATCAGAACACAAATTATAATTTTAATTATTATCTCTACCAATTTAAGTTGGTCATTGACAATGATACAATATACATATAATCTCTAACTCAATATAAATAAATCAAGTAATCAACTAAAAGATAAAAGATAAGGATTTCACCGGTCGGTTTATCCTCTTTGGTCTCCAAGAGGCAGCCAAGACATAATCAATCATCGAAGTGAAGACTCCAAGTCTCGGCCGCTTCTTGCGGCGAGAACTCCTCCTCGATGCGCGCAGCTACCTCGCGGCACTTGTCGAACCCGAACCCTCCGCTCGCCACGCCGCCGCCCGCCGCCGCCCTTCTTCGCCACGAGGAACCGCCTCCCGCGGCGGGGGCGGGCGCGGGCGTGGTGGGCTTCTTCTGGCGAGGCGGACTTGGAGGCGGTGGCGGGGACTTGGCGAGCCGACGTCGGCGGGGGCGGGGAGCCCGGGTGTTGCCGTGTTGGGGTGGGCGTTCTCTGAGGCGTGCGAGATCCGCGCGCGGGAGGCGGACTTGGACGGGGTCGCGGCCGCCGCCCTCGCCGCCGCCGGGGCCGAGGGCTTGGTCGGAGTCCTCGCCGCCGCCGTCGCCATAGCTAGGGTTTGGAGCTCGCCGAGCGGTGGAATTCTACTCTAGGGTTTGGGTCTCGTGTGTGCGGTGGCTTGCTTCGGTGGGAGAGCGGTGGCTTGCCGAGGTGCCTAACATTACGAAGAAGTTGAGCCGGCAGGGGCCTGTGGTCGCCGCCCCGGGTCCGCCTCGCTTACTAGCATACATATTCGGATTTCAAGTTGGACACAATTTCAACTTAAGTTAGACACAGAGACAGACTCTTTTACGTCTTGAACTCTAAGTTAAAATTATTTCTAAAAATCTCCCTTTAATCTTAACTTGACATACTCTAGTTTTGATCTCAATACATTATGAACTACCAGCCACATCTCCGCATGAAGCATTCTACATGCAAGCTACATATAGGAACTCAACTTAACTGGTACGGGTCAATCCAGATGCAAAAATTCTAAAACATTGAGGCAGTCAGACTCAACTACGACTTACTAAACTCATACTTGACACAGAACGGTGACACATCTCAACGTTCCGATTTCTTTCCACCTTACTTAAGTTTGGACGACAACACATCTTCTCAACGTCACCGACTCAACTCATCAACAGAGTACTGTTGATTCATCATTGTTGAGCGCTTCAGCAAGAAACGCTTTCTTCATTGCTGCAGAAACGTGTTATGTTACTTGACCGACGGATGCGTGACACGGACGAGCTGCTGAAACGTGATGACGCGGAGACAGACTCTACTACATTTTGAACTCTAAGTCAAGATTATCTCTAACACACACAACGCTTTAAGATATACGTCTGTATTTAGCAATATAAATAAGAGAAAATCTAATGGATGGTATAACGTCCGTCGTCTGATTCCATCCTAACAGCATACCATCTAACTATTGCTAAGACCTATGCGCTCCTCATTCGTCCACTTTCTTGCTCTCTCCATTTCTCTACTACCAAGATAATCCCCGCTCCCTTTCTTTCTCCCTCCCTCCTCACCACCGCATCCCCTCACTTTCCTCCACCGTCGGCCCCGCCGCACGCCGACAGCAGCGGCTTGGAGGGGCACTGCCGCCGAATCTGGCGTCGAAGGAGGGAAATCAGGCTCTCCACTATGGGTTCACCCTTCTCCCCGGACATAGAAGGAGGTCGGGAGGCGGCACCCAGAGGCGATAGGGGTAGGAGGCGGTGAGGCTGGCCGGGCGGTGGCGGCGGCTGCCGTGGCGCTTAGGTTGAGCAGACGGCGTGGCGGGGAGGGTCGGGCGCCACGGCGGCGATGGTGCCACCGGCCACGAGTGGTGGTGGAGGCGACAGGGGCGGCGGTGGAGGCAGTGCGGCGACAGCGGCCGGTGATGAGGTACTCTTCCTCTTCTTCCTCCATAAATTTAGTATGAAACCCTGTGGAACTTGCCTATACCGTTAGAATCATTTCTAACGGTATGCCGTACGCTAGCACCACTCTATAAATAAATACCTAACAATACTTTGTATACAATTATATGCATATCTCGTCGGATACCACACGCCAATCGAAACCCCGCCGCCTCGCACAGACTGCTGGAGACCTCACAAGAAACCCCACGCTGGCTAGAAACACCGCGTTAGCTACCATCACCAAAAACCCAACCACCGCCACTGGAAGCCTCGAGGTTTCCAACGAGGCTGCCAGATACTACCCGCCACGCCACCGTCACCTGAAACCCCACCACCATCGCCGAATTCGGCTACCACTCATCGTCGCCCGAGCTCGCGTGTCGTCAGATCTGGACGCCCTGAGCCACGCAGCTGCTGGATCCAGGGGTGCCGTGTCGCGCCTTCACTGGATCCGGTGCCGCTTGTTGTCGAGGAGTCGCTGGAGAGAGACCGATAGAGAGGAGAGAAATGAAGAGATTATAAAAAGGCAACATACATAAGAAATACATAGGGTGTATGGGCAAGCATGAATCTCAAAACGGGTCTTGAGGGTGGATGTGGAGGGTACACATAGTAATAGGGTCAAAGATGAGATTCTACGAAGGAGAGAGAAAGAAAGAAGAAAAGAAAATGATTTATAAGGGTGTAATGTTAACTTCTGGAGTTTACCGTGAATTATTAATCACGGATAGCCAGTGATGCTGTTTACGTGAGGGCATTCACAACAATTTGTTGCTAGCTTGTTACTAGAGGAAATTAATTACTGTATAGAACCCACCTGTTATCTTTTCTCTTTTTCTTTTTCTCTCTCTCTCACTTATAAATTACAGCTGATTACAAGTTAATAGTCGATATAATACAATTATAAATCGAGAGACAAAAAAGATAACTGAGGAGGGAGACTAATCAGACGTGACAATTTGACAAGTTCAGAGGCCTAAGTGTGTAACCAATTAGGCCCAAAACCCAACTAGGCCCAAAACCGAACTAGCTAGCATGATCAACCAAGTTAGGGACCATGTACTGTGACCTATCGAACAAAAGTGGCACACAGACAAGTTCTGCAATGCAGTTCAACTCAATGTACTATGAGGAAGGCATCAGTCTTTCTTCCATTTTTTGACCATAGTACCGCCTAGCTTATTGTGTAAACCATCTTTCTTTTGGCCTTTTAAAACCAGCTTTTAATTTATGCTACAGTACCTAACTTTCAAACGACGTATTTTCTCAAGATAGAGTATACAAAGTTAAACGATCTATACGTTAAAAGCCCAACATCTGCACCAACCAAAATCGCAAGTGAGTATCTGTCTCTCTATAATCTGTACCGTAAACAACTAAAATTTAAAAATTTCAACCAATAGCCATATTCACCCCAGCTCTCACTGTAGCATTTCACGCTCTACTGTGCTGGCTGCAGTTGTGGTGAGCCTAATAATTCATCGGCAGAGACTACCAGCTAGGTGAGATGATGAAAAGGATGTTGCTAGCTGCCGCCCTGGCATGCAGGGACGGCAGTACAGAAGATGAGATTGGGCTGGAAGAAGAGAGAGCAAAAGGGGGCAAGCTAGAGAGCAAGAAGGAAACAAACAACAGGGTGAGGCTTTTTGCTGCTTTTAGGCCCTGCTCAGTATAAACAAACTTATTGGCTTAAACTTTATTTTCGCACTATTCATAATTTCGTTTTTTCTGAATTTTGACTTTTTTTTGAGCTTTTTTGTCGGTTCTTTTTTTTCTCGTATTCGTTTGTGTTGTCTGTGATGGGCTAGCATATTTTTTATATTTTTTAATTTTTTTAAATTTAATTATATCAAATAAGCCTCTCACCATTCTGTGTTTTTTCACCACTACAGGTGTTTTCGACCATAAGCCTTGACTTTCAGTGAACCGATCACCACCTTAGTTCTGCAAAAATTTTCGGCCGCTGCAGCTCTGCCCACCACCACCTTCTATGGTCTCTGTGTGATCCTGTTCTCAATAATTTTAGCTTCTAATTTATTTTAGTTTTTGGTTTATTTAAATTAGAAACCATTTAAAATGTGTTTACTTCTAATTTCAGTTTGTTTTGACTTTTTAGTTTTTTTGGCTTTTCTTTTTTTCCCTCTTATTCGTTGTATTATCCTTAACGATATAACGGGGTATTCTCATTATTTTTTATTTTTTTAGAAAAAATTATACACTATAATTTCAGCTATAAAAGCAAAGCTATATTCGGAGACTTAATTGCGACCGTGCACACGGTCCCTAGCGAGCGAGCTAGATGTGGACCAAAACTCTGCATGGGTCAGGTTTGGGCAGAATTTTCTCGTGAGAAAAATGGGTGCGTGGTTTTTTTTCCAGTCATCGGTGAAAAGTTGATAGGGGCAAATTGGTATCTCATTTGTCCACTAAATTTTCTGTAGAGTAAGTATATATGGAACATTCTCCCATGCATAAAGTAATGGTTTCTCAAAACATCGTGTACCATTTACCTAAAAAAAAAACTCTTACCGTAAAATTCGAATATCAAGAGGGTACATGCTGTCATATGCATCGTAAGATCGATATGGCAAGAACAGCTGTATGGCACTGTTCGTATTGTTTTTTAAAAAACCGTTTTTCTAGTAAATAACTTTTCTATAGCACATAGTTTTCAAACGAAATGTCAATTTTAAAACAAGAGATTGCAGTGACATAATTCACCGGACTTTGCCTTTAAGTATTCTTATACTGCGTAATAAATTTCCACCCATTTTTACAGCAGCAATAATAGAGGTAACTCATAGCCATGACAAAAATATTAAATTGGGTAGGATCTTTTGGGTTGATGGTTTATGGCTTAAATATTTGAATTATAGCTGTTCGCGAAAGGTAGTACGCACGGAAAAACAGTCGTATACGATTTTGGTCGGTATAGCTGAACCCAGTACATTTTTTACTACAATCTTCCTGTTGACATCGTCTTAAAAAACGTATCGTTTAAAAACTAGTTACTGTAGTTCGTATAAACATAAACTAGCTAAAAATAGAAAAGAACCCAGCTAATACATGCGAGAATAGAATGCTTCCCATCCACTGATGGCGGTGAGTGGTGGCATCAGCGGATTACCTTACAAGTTGTTAATTTATCGCTTTCTTCTACATACAAAGGCGCCAGTGAAAAAGGGGAAGAGCTTTCGATCATAGGGGAATTACGGCGTGGTCCTCTGGCTTGCAAGGGAAGGGTGCCGCCTGAAGGGGGGGGGAAGACATGATCTAGCTCCCGCCCCGCCGGATCAAAGGGTGGTTACCACCAAGAAAAGCTGATGCTGCCACATGGGTCGTGTTGGGTTGGAAGGGTTTAGACCATGTTTCAAATAGTTTTTGGTTTTAGTTTTAGAGTCGGCTTTTAAGTAAAGTGATTTTTTAAAATAGTTTTTATAAATTATTTGTAAGAGTTATTGTAGAAGTTATTTTGAACGGAGTAACTTTTCAACATAACTATTATTTACTCTCAAAAGCTAAATGTTTTTTTAAGTATTAAATATTAGTACCTGTATGCAACTAGCCAAGTCCTTAATTTTGATCAGTGATGCACTTCAGGCACCATCGCTACTTAAAATTTAGGTGCATGCATCATGCATGCTTGCATGGTCTACCAGTACTCGTCCCAGGACGGCATATGAATTCAAAAGGAAGTACACCATTGAACGATCTGTTGGTTGGCATTGGACAAAAAAGACATGCTAGCTAGCTTGATTGTGCCATAATGTGTATCAGTACAGTACTTAATCTATCAAAAACCCTTCAAAAAATAAACTTTCAAGGTAAAAAGGATCTCAATGAAATATTACCAACCGCCGGGACTAAAGTGGCAAAACACAATTTGCAGAGCGTCTTCTTCCCTCTGCTGTTCCTCTCAACAGGAAAACCTAAAAAGATCTCAGTAGCAATACATACAGGTGTTGAAAATTAATCTTGACTTTTGTATCTAGTTGGTAGTAGCAGCAGCATGCACGAAGTAGCTAGAAGCGGTCAGAGCTGTTACTCGGCTGTAAGTGTGTAGTTGAAGTTCCTATCTTTGTGGCATGCATTAATGGAGCTAGTGATGCATGTTAGTTAGTTTGCATGTAGCATTATGGCCTGGTTGTGTTAGTGGAGCATGTCCGTGGCTTTAGGGGGTGCTCATTTGGGCTTATTTTGGCTTAAGCTTATTGGCTTAAAACTTATTTTTAAGACTATTCATAATTTCGTCTTTTTCGAATTTTGACTTTTTTGCGCTTTTTGTCGGTTCTTTTTTCTCGTATTCGTTATGCGTTGTTTGTGATGGGCTAACATATTTTTATATTTTTAATTTTTAGATTTAATTATGTCAAATAAGCCTCTGTCATCACCATGTGGTTTTTTTCACCACTACAGTGTTTTCAGCCATAAGCCACCAAAAATAAGCCGAACTGAACACCACCTTAGGAGTGCATGGCATGAGGCCACCAGCCAAGGTCATGTGCTTATTTAAGCCATTGTAATCAGTTTGTTAAGAAAAGTTCCAAAGAGAAGCCAAGGAGTTCCGGCTGGGCTTGTGTTCTTTCAAGAGACTTGGTGTGCGTGTGTTTTAATAGAAAGGAAGCCATGAGTGAGTCTTCTTTAGGAGAAGAGCTGGGCCAACAATTGGTATCAGAGCGAGGTAAGAGGAGAAGCTATGCGGCGTGGCTCGGTTAGGCGACGACAGCTCTCGACCACTGCGGCGCTACTCCTGCGGGGCGTGACGCGGTGTCAGTGGCCTACGAGGCGCGGCATGATGGGGCGACAGGCTCCCATGACGGTGGCGCACGACAACTATCGGGGCGAGCGGCGGCGGACAGCGTCGTCGAGGGCGTCGGTCAAGGTACATGTGTCGAAGAAGGAGGTGAACCGGGCACGGAAGGAGTACAAGTGCATCAAGGTCTGCGAGGCCTCCGTGATGCATCTGTACGAGACGTCCGGCAACCTCGTCGCCCTGGTGCATGTGGAGTGCGGCAACGACGATGTGGACGAAGCGGAAGCGGTGTCCGCGCAGCACTTGCTGATGCAGCACACAAGGTGCACGCGTGGACGTGGAGGCGCTGAGTCCATTTTAATGGACATGTCCTATGTAAGTGCATGTAGTTGAGTCTATGCATGTTGTACACGTGAGTTCTTGTGTTAGATGTGTCCACAAGAAAGCGTGTGTCTAGAGTACTCGTGTGTCTTCTTGTGTTAGTTGTGTCCACGAGAAAGCATGAGTAATCAGGAGTGTGTAAGCTTCGGTCTGAGTCTCTGTCGTCGTCAAGTTGTGTCACCGACGAAAGACAATTGGAGCTGAGGTAGAGGTCGAAGTTGCTGGCGAGGTGTGTCACCGGAGGTATGAAGAAGTGAAAGACACCGACAAATCGTGTCACCAGCGACATAGAGACGATTCCAAAGGGAGAAGGGAATGTGTCCCTCCAGTACCCTTTGTTGACGGGCAACAACTATGTGGCGTAGTCAGTAAGAGGAAGGTAAACCTTCTTAGAGATGCGTCAGAAGATCAGCCTTTCAGATACGGAGTAATCAAGTCAAGATTATGGGAGAGATTATTGGAAATTAATCTTGACTTTTGTATCTAGTTGGTAGTAGCAGCATGCACAAAGTAGCTAGAAGCGGTCAGAGCTATTACTTGGTCGTAAGTGTGTGTAGTTGAAGTTCCTATCTTTGTGGCTTGCATTAGTGGAGCTAGTGATGTATGTTAGTTAGTTTGCATGTAGCATTATGGCCTGGTTGTGTTGGTGGAGTATGTCCGTGGCTTTAGGAGTGCATGGCGTGAGGCCACCAGCTAAGGTCATGTGCTTATTTAAGCCATTGTAATCAGTTTGTTAAGAGAAGTTCCAAAGAGAAGCCAAGCAGTTCCGGCTGGGCTTGTGTTCTTCCAAGAGACTTGGTGTGCGTGTGTTTTAATAGAAAGGAAGCCATGAGTGAGTCTTCCTCAGGAAAAAAAGCTGGGCTAACAATGTGTTTTAATAGAAAGGAAGCTATGAATGAGTCTTCTTCAGGAGAAGAGCTGGGCCACCTGAACAAAGGCGAAGTTTGCAGCTGCATCTTTCTCCTTTTCC
Organism: Bonia amplexicaulis; assembly: GCA_036346245.1. NCBI lineage: Eukaryota > Viridiplantae > Streptophyta > Magnoliopsida > Poales > Poaceae > Bonia > Bonia amplexicaulis. The sequence continues at coordinate 12,539,796 of CM070761.1, read as the reverse complement.
CCTCCCTCCCCTGCTGCTGTCTTCCACTGTACGTGCTGCGTCTACAACTCTGCGTGCAAGCAGACGACATAGTGGCCGGCCGGTGTGCTGTGCAGTGGCTGCTGCTGCATGTTCATGGGGCCTTCTCTCCACAGTGCAGAGAGGAGGATTTGGCATGTGCTGGAAATTCAGCCTGTGCATTGTTGTCTCCATGTCGTCTCGTTTCCCATGCATAAAGATGATGCCAAGGACACCTACCTGCAACTGCAAGGCTGCAGCTGCTCCTTCCCCTGTCTGACGGATCTCTTCTCTTTCTTGCCCTGCTCGATCGATCGATCTATATCTCTTCTCTCTTCTATCTCTCCTCTTTCTTGCACTGATTGGTTTCTTTCTTGCGCTGAACGGTCGATAGATCTCTTTTACCTTCTGTTTGGTCTTGGACGTCAGGTAGATAGCGGCTAGCTAGATAGATTTTGGGGGTGATGATTTGAGCTGCGGTAGGCCAGTAATTCACTAGGTGTCACTGTGCGGCTAAACTTGCTTTCCAGCTGAATTACAGTACGGAAGCTTGTGATCTCCACTGACACTGATCTGACATGATGGTCTATTGCTTTAATTAGCCATCACTACTACAAAAGAGACTATATTAAACGCTGTAATTATCATAGACGGTTCATACGAATAACCGGCTATGGCATTTTTACAGACGTTTATTCATACGAATCATCTGTGATAATCAAGACATCACAGACGGTTCTTACTAATATCCGTCTGTAATAATTTACAGACGGATATTAATAAAAACCATCTGTCATAATGACAGACATCACAAACAGTTATTCATTTAAATCGTCTATGATACTTCACGGATGGTTTTTATTAAAAACTATCTGTGGTGTGTTTGCCCTCTAAGACCCCCAAAATCGGCCATCTTTGGCTCTGAATTTGTGTCGCAAGTTTTTGATTTCTGTTTTTACCCTTTTTCTTAGTCTTCCCTTCGGAATTTGGATTTCACCTCAACTGTAAAGTTGTAGATCTTGTCGAAACCTTTGAAGCTAGTATATATAAACCATATAAAACTTTGCTATTTTATCTTTTGAGACTAACTATTTATATTGCACTGATATATTGTTTTTGTAATCTACCGTTTGGCCATTATTACCGACAGTTTTTAATAAATCTTCCATTATCATAGATGGTTTTTGTTATGAACCATCTGTGGTGTCTCTATCATAGACGGTTTGTAATCCGAACCGTTTGTGATGCCCCGCCACGTCACCGATCCGTGTCATATGCCTTGTCCATTCTCTCTGCATCGAACAGTAGGCATCAATTTTCTCCCCACCTCTCACCTCTTATTAACCCCCCTCTCCTTACTCAAAGAACCAACACCACCAGTACTACTTCAACTCATTTATGCGCGGCAAGGGTGAGAAGGGGTTCGGCAAGGGTAGCTGAAATTTCGCTTGAAGTAAGATGGAAAGGAAGAAGGTAATAGAAAATCTGCACTATTCTAAGTCACCGACATGGAAACTGTTGATTTTGCAATAGAAGCTGAAAATAGTGTTCGTTGCCTTTTTATTTCTACTACTTGAAAATTTTCCCACACCACTTATTTTATATTGTAGTTTAATGAAGGATGTGTAAGTCTACCTTGTATTAGCCTGAAATTTCTTGTAATGTAAGTATATTTCTAAATTTATAATCGTGAAGTTTATATTTGTAAAATTGTAGGTATCCTCCTGTGTATGCAGTGCTATAGGTAACCTACTCGTTATCTTGTGATGTTGTAATAGTGAATTCTAATCTTAATAGAAATGGAATGTGTTGATGTATTTATTGTTGTATTTGTTTGTTTTCAGATGGTATAGTTAACATTTCCTGTGGCTATATCTGTTGAGATGGTAAAAAAGTTTGCCAAGTATTGGTATGATATTCATGATTTGATGGCTATTGCTATTATTCTTGATCCACGTGAAAAAATGATAATGTTACATGCATGCTATATTGCCCTCTTTGGTGAAGAAAACTCTGAACAAAAGGTTACAACGATTTATAATTGTTTGTGTGAGTTGATGATGGGTACCAACTGCATAGTGAAAAAGAGGGTATGACTATATCATCTAGTAATAGTGCTGAAATTGGTGCTAACGGGGTGCTTTCAATATTTAAAACACTAGCTGCTAGTAAGAAAAATATTGATGTAGTAAAGACCAAAAGTGAGTTGGATCGCTATTTGGACGAAGAAACTTTTCCTTGCACAGATGAGAAATTTGATATATTGGGTTGGTGGAAGGTGGCTGGGACACATTATCCTACATTGCAGATGATTACCTGTGATATCTTGGCTATTTCAACAACAACAACAGTATCTTCTGAATCAGCTTTTAGTACTAGTGGTAGAGTGCTAAGTGAACATCACAGTCGTCTTATTCCAGCTATATTGGAGGCATTGATGTGCTCACAAAGCTAGCTTCGGAATGATCTTAAAGGTATACAACTAGTGATGTAAATATTTCAAATTTTCTATGTGATTGGAAGCTAGTGATGTAATGCAATATTTACTTCTCAGATGAAGGAGGAGTTGAGGGTTTATGGACATGCCTTGAAGATATTGAAGAGGAGCTTCAGGATTGTTGTTCAACCTCAATCGTCGACTCTGATTAGCAAACTGATTTGTGGACATGTTTTTCATCTATTTGTTGAACTGTTGAAATTGAACCATTTTCGTATGTTCTACTCGTGTTGCAAATTTAATTTGTTTATGTATGAGGAACTATGTCAATTTGTATTTCTATTTTAGTTGTTGAATGTGTGATGCACTGTTGATGTAAGAATGTGATGCATTGCTGATGTTATTTGTTGCATTTTTACCTTTGGTCTGTTAATATCAACAGCCTTGTGTCCAGTGACCAAGCTCACGGCTCATTGCCACTCTTAGTTACAGCTCAAAAGTCAGATTCAGTGGAGCCAAGAACTGGGATTGTTTTTGTTGCCATCCGACTATGGGCGGGTTCGACCGAGCTTATATCTTATGCTTATGTATTGTAGCTATAGTAGAGTTTTTAAAAATGGTGTGTTTTTTGAGGCAGGGTCTAAAGGTCAATTGTAGTAAAAATATATTGAGTTCAGCTATAGGGCCTGTTTAGCAACGGGTGCGGCTTATGGCTTTTGGCTGAAATTTTTAAATTTTGGCTATTTATGGTACAGATTACAGAGAGAGAGATACTCACTTGTGATTTTGGATGGTACTGATGTTTGGCTTTTAACGTGTACATCGTTTAACTTGTAGACTCTGTCTTGAGAAAATACTCCGTTTAAAAGTTAGGTATTGTAGCAAAAGCCAAAAGCTGCCAGCTTCGGAAGAAAAGAACAGATCCATACTGGCTAAAATCATATGTAACTATTTTTCTGTACGTACTGCCTCTCGCGAACAGACCAGAATTCAAATACTACAGCCATAAGCTATAAACCACAGCCCAAAAGAACCTACATGTATATATCGGACTCCTTGAAATGGAGTGGATTGAGCTTTTGGTAGCTTTACAATTGACACCTCGCAGCTATAGACAAATACTTGATTTTAGCCGAATTGGAATATTCATGGGTAGTGGAGTGGTATATACATCATCAGATGTATGATCTTCATCTGTTGGATGTTGCTTTTCTGGCCTTGAAATATTCAGTCCACTTGGTAAAATACGTATCACAGAAGTTTTTTGCGTTAAAAGTTCATGCATATTTAAACTGCTGAGATGACTACTACGCAGAGCTCATTTGACGAGTGATCCCATCAGATAGGCTCGAAACGACTCAAGACCGTGTATACCGGTGTCCAAGTCAACGTTAGAAACCTTGTTGTAATCATCCACGAACTCTTAGATCATCTTAGCCGAAACGTTTCTGAATTGTTAGCAGCGACCGAGCAGGTTGATCCCATCTCCTCCCGTTTAGAGTTCAGACGACGTCAACTAAAATGTAGACTATTAACAAGTTCACCTGGATTTACTTCTGACTAATACTAGCTAGAGCGTGTTTGGATGAGGGGAGTTTCTTTTTGGGAATTATCCTAAGGATTCGAATCCAAATCCCCTATTTCAAACAGACCTTTTGGAGGGGGGAAAACAATACAAATCTTTTTTTTTTCTCGAAGGGAGCACAAATCATGGTCAAGTTCCAATCTCGCTTGATGCGGAACGAACAAACACAACTGTAGCTGCCATGGAGAGCACTCCCACGCGAACTACAAGAGGATGCGCCCATGGTGACCGCAGGCTTGCGAATCGAGCGTGGCAGCAGCGACAAAGGTTGACCAAAGCTAGAGGCGGGGAGGCAACGCACTGCGGCTAGTAGTGAGCGAGTAGGGAAAGCTACGATACGAGACAAGAAGGCCAGAAGCACCATTAGCTCTCGTTTGGACGCAGGTCGGAGTAGAGTATCGCTGAGGCTTTGCTTGCCTCCGGGTCCGGACCACGCAGCGCACACAGGAGCGTGTCAAAACACCTCACCCTGACCCGCCGCGAGGCTCCACGCGGCAGTGGCCGTGCTGGTGCGAGCTAACTGCGACGGACATGGACGGCCTACTTCCTCAGCTTCTCTCCCATCCCAAGCCCACAGAAACAGAGGGACGGAAAACCACGCATGGACCCCGTCCACGCACCACGCTAAGGAGCACATCCGTTCGCCGTGCGAGCTAGGATCCTCTGCATCAGGAAAACCGACACGTTGGTTGCAATATGTGCCGGGAGGATTGCCTCCAACAATTCAATAAATCAGGAAATAAGAGCGCATTTTCCACGTGAGTGAGAATCGGTACTAGACTTGAGCGGTTGCAAGCAGATAACTTATAGGCGTATTGTCATAGTAGTAATGTCCAATGTTAATTTGAAGTCATACACTTCTTGATTTTCCACACCCGAACTGATATGGTGGGCAGCATAACTCGTTAGCGCTAGCTCAAAATAGTCGTTATACATACTATGAGTCTATGAGATATGACATCAGCAGTGACGGGGCAAGAATTTTTTTGGACCATGGGCAAGCCAAACTATGATGAGCATTTGCCTGAGATAATACTATCTTCAACCCCACTTATTATGGAGAAGTTCCAGTGCTTTTTGCCCGAACGGTGGCTGCGCCACTGGACGTCAGTTGTTACATCCTGTTCTACAATATTAGTGCTGCATAATATGATATCACCAAATAAGTCAGCTCAAAACATTCATTGGAGATAAGATAACATATCATGCCAGCCGATACTCCCTATTTGACACTTGGTTACCACACAACATGGTATCCCGTGAAATAGGAGCAGCTACCGCACACTATGTCGTCCAAATCAATTCTGACAGTATAGCTCCTCTCCTCCTCATCCCCTCTCCCTCACCTTCGCTGCCTTCCTCCTCCGTAGCAGTTGTCGTCGCGCCGGTCGCAGCTCCTCCCCTCCTCCTTCTCCTCCCCCCTAACCTCTGTTGCCTCCCTCCTCCGTCATCATCGCCGTCGTGCCCGTCGTAGCTCTACGCACCTCCTCCGTCGCCCCATCCCCGCCGCGCCGTCGGCCGCCCCACCCAATCTAATATTCTTTCGGCCCTTATCTCACCGTCCCGCCCTCCGTTGCCACCTACTGCCGGACCATCACCTCCCCGGCCTCTCTCTATATCCAGAGGATGTGGTGTACCAGTCGACGGCAAGATCGTCTCAGCTCCTTCAGTTGTCGCTTCTCTTCTCCTCTCTAGATCTGGTGACCCCCCTTGCTCATATTCACCACCATCGATAGCATCCAACGGGGGGCGAACAGATCCAGCAACGCCGCGGTTAGAGATGACAAGACACAGCATCGTCGTGGCTGGAGAAACTAGATCTAACAATGCTATGACCGGGGACAACAGATCGTTGGATTGCTATGCCGTGGAAATGCTATATAGCGTTTTTCTAGCTCCGCAACCCAATCATCCCCCTACTACTTCCGGGACTCCCCGCGAGGAGGCAGCCACGTCGCCCGGCGCGCCCACGCCGGCAGCGTCGAGGGAATCTCGATGCAGTGCTGGGAGCGATTTTGCGAAAAAGTCCCTGTATTTTTCCGAAATTACGTAAAGGTCCTTGGTTCTCGCAAAAAAGTCCCTGAAATTTTTTTCCAGCCCCTCCACTTTGCAGGATGGCCCCCCGCGGTTTAGGAAATTGCGCACGGGCCCCGCCAGTTCACGTATAGGTCCTCGGTTTTTTCGAAAAAGTCCTTTGCCTTTTTAGAAAATACGTATTTGCCCTCGGTTTTTTTCGAAAAAACCCTTTACCTTTTCCGAAAATACGTATTTGCCCCGGTTTTTTTTAAACTACTCACGAATTATCGCCTCTTTTATTTTGGTACGTACGGTGACTGGCGCGCGCCGCGCCTACGAGGCTAGTTTGTTCTAAAGCTGTAGAGGATCCGGGCCCTTGTGCCCCCTGAGCCTACAAAGACCTCGCCTACCCAACTTCCCTCCCGTCGTTGCTCTTATCCTATCCTTCGTTTCTTCTTTCCCCCCTCTCCTCTCTCTCTCTCACCAAGTTTTTGAGTTGTCGTCCCAGTTCTTGGACGGACATATATCCAATCCATCCGAGATTTGCTCCTAGCGCACACTGGCATCATCCGGATCGTTCAATCTAGCTGCTTAGACATGTCGACGGCGGTGGCGGAGGTGCCGCCGGCCTACGGCTTCCCCGGATTGGGGAAGAAGGGCGGCGGCGAGCGTGAGGGGGCGGTGGGGAAGAAGATGAGCGACGGGTTCTTCATAGAGGAGGAGGAGGTGGAGGAGGTGCTGACGGAGAGCTCGTCGATTGGTGCGCCGTCGCCGGCGAGCTCGTCGATCGGGGAGAACTCCTCGTCGGAGGTCGGCGAGAAGGGGGAGGAGGAAGAAGAGGAGGTGGAGAGCAAGCTCAAGGAGGAGGTGGGGCTCGGGTGCTTGGACGCCTTGGAGGACTCCTTACCCATCAAGTGAGTCCAAAGCTTTTAAATATGCTTGTGTTTATGTTGTCTTCTACATCTTCCTTTTGCTTGTGCAAAATGAAAAAAAAGAGAGATTTTTTGGGGATTTTTGGGTCTCTTGCAAAAGTATGAGCTTGCTTGCCATGTGTTCTAGATCGCGGTAATGGCGTGAGAAATTGGAAATTATGAGCTTTAAAGAAGAAAGAATGGAACCTTGGATGATCTCTTCATGTTAGTGGTTAAGCAATTTTGATCCACGGTTGCCTAAGATAGCGCGGCAGATATGTTTTCCTTTCAAATCATTAAGTTCCAAACCCAAACAAGCAGAGGAAAGAAAGATCATCTGTAGTTAGCACCAGATAAGCATTAGCAACGCATTTCCTAGGCACGTCAGGTACATGCGCATGAAAGCGACTATTTAGAGATCACCATTAATCACTTCCTCAACTGCAATCGACAAACAAAAAGAGGATCACAGAATTAACTCTTGTTTCGTCTAAATCAGGAGGGGCCTTTCCAACTTCTACGCCGGGAAGTCCAAGTCGTTCACCAGCCTCGCGGAGGCGGCGGCGACGGCGGCCGTCAAGGAGCTCGCCAAGCCGGAGAACCCCTTCAACAAGCGACGCCGCGTCCTGGCCACATGGTCGCGGCGGGCCTCCTGCAGCTCGCTTGCCACGGCCACCTACCTGCCCCCTCTCCTCGCCCCCGACCACGCCGTCGCCGAGGGTGACGAGGAAGAGGAGGAGGATTCAGACGAGGAACCGCAACACCGCGGCAAGAACGGGAGAGAGGCGCCGGCATTGCCTCCCCCTAGGCTCAGTGCGCGCGCACAGATGGGTGTGGTGAGGAGTGGAACCTTCAGGTCTCCTAGGTCCTTCTCTCTGTCTGATCTTCAAAATAGTGGACACTAGTTATTAGCTACAAATTTACAGTTAGCCTTTGATCACTCTTGGCCAGTTGAGCTGTTACTATATAATTGCAATGTACAAGGGTCGTTTGATGTGTTCTACTTCTCTCTCTTGGCTTTCTTTGACCTAAGAAGACATGTATGAACTGCTATGAACTGACCTAACCCTGGGAAATCATCATTAACTAATGATGATTATGACTAGTTAATTGCTTTGCTCTTGATCTTTCTATCTCTACATGTATAATATTCTGCTGTAATTTTAATTTGCTGGATGAGGGATCCTATGATTGTACTACTACCAAGTTAATTGCTCATGACCAGTGTTCTGTTTGCTTTGGCCAGTGAGGCAGAATCCAAATCTGAAATGTCTAATCCCAAGAAAGAAAGTGACTTTTGCAGGTCACATTGTTTTGAAAAAGCATCAAATAGATCCGTCCTTTCCCGGAGCGACCTGCGTGGTGTCAAGTGTGTAGATCTACCACAATGGAAGGTTTTTTAAATGCACAGCGTCGCACGAGCTAGTGACCTTGCTGTTTTCTCTGGGATTTTCTTGGAGACAAGTTTGAAGAATAGATGATCTAATCCTAATGACCTTTGGGTGGATTTTTTTGAGCCCAGTCTGATGGATTATGAATGTAGTTGATAGTTTTTAGGTCTAGCATAAGGATTTATGCGAATAAATTAAATGTTAATAAATCAATAAATCGTTTTGCAAAAATTATCTTGAAAAAATGTTATCGAAAAGACCAGAATTTGTCCCCTTTATTTGTGCCATTAGTCATTTTCTGAAAAAGAATAGTACCTTCAACTTCGACGTGGGCAAATGTGATTAGTAATGGATCAAGTTTGGTAGATAGAGAGGATAGGATGACTGTGCATGTGGAATGGGACCTTATCCTGTTGCACAATGGGCATTGAAAAATATTCTGTGTTCGTACGATAGATTAGCTTTTCTTGTATGCTTTTTAATGCTTGGTTGTTGGAACTGCCTGTCTTTCCAACCAGGGATTGGAAAGAAAGGCAGTAGGCTAGCTCGAATGAGGTTAGCTGGAAGAGCTAGATTTTTTTTAGTACATTACAATTTCCACTTTCATGGTGTATCTTATTATATTTTACATCGATTTATCTAATATTTTTACTTTGCACCATACTAGATAGAGGTGTCGTTCAGTTGGACTGAAATAAACTGATTTATGGCTGAAATTACACTATAACTGACTGAAATTACACTGTAACTGATGTTGGTTTATTTGATGTAACTAAATTTAAAAAAATTAAAAATAGAAAAAATAGACTAACCCATCACGGACAATACAAATGAATACAGAAAAAAGAACCGACAAAAAAAGCAAACAAAATTAGAAAAAGACAAAATTTATGAATAGTGGAAAATACGCCAGAAGCCAGAAGCTCAATCCGAAATGAGCAGGGCCAAACTATCGTTGCACTTTGTACCAGATTTACACTAGTAGTATGATCATCTTGAGCTCTCCATCTTAGTCATCTTGATGCACAAGTAGTAAGTGAGCCCATCGACTGTGTGCACAACTGCACACGCAATACGAGCTCAAGTTGGCTATATTACTGGTTTAAACCTAGTATAAAGTGCAATATTGGTTAGAATAGGTTGGTGTAAAATAAAAGTATTGCTTAAATTTGATGCAAAGTAAAACAGGAGACACGGTATCTGATGGAAAGTGCAATTTACTTTTTTTTTAAAAAGGATTTTTGTTTTTTATGATTAATAGGGATCATGATTCGCATGGAAGTAGAAACAAAATCACTTTTCATAAAGAGTAGAAACATACTTTTTACCTAAAAACCAACATGTTTTTAAAAATTCCTATTGCTGAATCCATCATGTATGACTATGCATGTGTGCATATATCGAAACACCTTGAAAATAACCAGTAGGACATTACTTTCGTCAGTGACCAGTCTACGGTATAGATAAACCAGATGCATGGTTGAGAATGGATCATGAGATACACGTCTTCTAGATGAGTGACCTCCGTTGGGTGCATCGTCTGGAAAAGCAACGAACACTGAAAACGAAAGGCAAACTACATACACTATCTGATGACCATTTCCTTGAAATTAAGCATGATATGATAGCTATTAAAACAGATCACACCAGCAAATTGTCCTTGTGACTGTGACCCAAGTACTTGCAAATTGAGTAGCCAGATTAACCAAATTCAAATAGTAACACGTGTCTTTCAAAACACGGGAGTATTATTTTCAGAATTTCTACTCTTTGCGATGTTATTTTCGAGTATCTTCAATATTTATTTCTAAACTCGGTCTTAAGGTATGGTCTATGTGTACTGATTTGGCCTGATGCACTATGCCACAAAGTTTTTATTGCTTAATGCCGACTTTTTGGTACATTGTAGATGCTTGGTGGTTTTTTTGGCTGTGACTTTTGGTTTAAATTTTTTAATCTGATTGTTCGCGAGAGAGAGTGCGGAGAGATAGACACTCATATGTGATTTTGGCCGATATATATAAAATTATTACAGTATCTACTACAATTGAATTATAAACCCAGCCTTAAAAAGACACACCGTTTAAAAGTTAGTTACTGTATATAAGAAAAAACCATAAACCGAAAAGAATGGAGCCGCTATACATCTTTTAGAGTATATAAGCTAGCTAATTTCCTCTAATTAGAATTGTGTAAATAGTAATTTTCATTCCCAAGTAAAATACTAGTTCCGTTGTCAAATACTTATTCACTTTTATATGCCACTGGGGTGGGTATTTTGGGTTGTAGCTTATGGTTGTAATATTTGAATTTTAGTCTATCCATGAGAGGCAGTACGTAGAGGAAAATACTCGCATGCAATTTTAGCCGGTACAATTAAACTCGGTATAATTTGTACTATAATTTTTTCTATAAATTTTATCTTAAAAAAACACATCGATTTTAAACTGGTTATTGTTTATCCGTATATAACCCAAAAACCCAAAGTACAAAGGAACCCGGCCGATCTGGCTCATGTGTCTGCAAAACCGCAAATGCTAGCTAGCATTCTATAATTAAATAGAAAATATATAATGAGAGGTTATCTTTTCCATCTGTGCTCGCAAAGTAGGAAACGTCGGTGGCTTTTGGCCTAAGCATTGAAAGAACCCAAAATCTTAATTACTTCATAATAGTGTGATTAATTTAAATAAGCAGTAAATTAAGAATTGTTAAGATAATTACAACACAAATGGGCTCCAAGAATTAATTACAAGAAATCAAGTTGAGCATTCCTAAGTGAAATAAAATATTATCGCAATATCTGGCTAATTACAAATAATTTCATACAAGTTTGAAAACATGAATAGCAGCATGACCAAAGATTACATTAAAACAAAATTAAATGAATTGCATTGCATGCCTTTCTTCCATCGTCCTTCCCATGTATTGCGCGGCGAATAGAACCCTCTAAAACCGACCAAAACCCCAGCCCGCTATTTCTTTTTTTTTTACGGTAATCAGAGAGCGAATAAGAAGAACAATCTAAGCGAGAATAAAAAGAAATAAAGAAAATCGCCATCAGAACCCTGTGGCTATAGAAAGTCGAGTAGATTGGCGCTCATCGAGGTTCCCAGATCATCCCAGGCCAGTCAGTGCCTCTCACCATAAGTGGACCTCATCATCCGGCAACCAGAAAATACAGCACCCACATTTTTACCGACTTACCTCTGCAGCAGAAAATCCCCAGCATAGTATTAAGCCCACCTCTTGAACCAAGGGTCCTTAAGCCAAAAGTAAATCAAGAGAGAGCCACAGATAAGGTGAGGACAGCATGCACAGGACCAAAGAGAGAGAGGCAGTCGAATGCCTCCTCCCTCTTAAGCCAGCCTCAACACTTTCAAGCACAATGCCCATTTCATTTCCCCTCACAACCGAGAGAGAGCCCCAAGGCCAAACCGAAGAAGCCAGCCCAGTGCAACCATTCCACCACTCGTCCAACCGCAATAGCCCACAAACCATAGCCACTACTGCCACTAAGCCACACTCAGAGAGAAGGAGAGGAAGAGGGAGACGGGGACGAAGGAGATGAGCTGAGAAAGTTGATGAAGATGAAGGAGAGGAGTGAGGACCGTTGACGATGTCGTGGACCAATCACAACAACAAGGGGACAATAGGTTGACAACCACCACAGCAACAAGAGGAAGCTGGATGCATTACCAAGCGTGTGAGGACCACACCACGACTGTCACCATCCTCATTGACTTTGTCAACCCGACAGCAAGTAGGCCCACTTTTCCCTCCCAAATCCCTTGAGTTTCCTTCGGTTTCCCATCTTGGCCACACAAGGCACATACCCACATCACCCGACACATGCCAGCACGGCACCTACATACCCCCATAGCACTCCCGACCAAGCAAGGCGGCCAAACAGGAAGAAACCACCCTACCTTGGCCAATAGGGTCGACCACACAGCCGGCAGTAAAATTGTAGGAGCCGTCGTGCGCCCTCGGATAGGGGAGTGTGCTCCTCAAAGCCAAACCCCCAACCGAGTCCCAACACGTCGGCGCCCATAGGTTCTCCCACACCGCGCATGGTAGAAAGTAGAAGCAAAGCAAGAGCAGAGGCTAAATCGTACATGCATAAGAGTAGCACGGAGGATAATGGTTGGACAATCCCAAGTAGGAAGCCAAGTAGAAGTGGACCAGCGAGCCATAGCAAGCCTTGAGCACCACCGGAACCATGGTGCTCAACCGCAGCCAAGCCAAACCCACATGCCACCCGAACTAGTGGTAACCTCTAGGAAATCCAAAGAAGCTATATACGCCGAGTAAGCCAGCGGCGGAGCCAATAAAAGCCAGCCAAGAGAGAGCGGCGGTGACCTTCTCCAACTCACCGTAGGAACCGAGCCACACCACTAGGAGCTCGATGGCTACGAGCTCGAGCTAGCATGCCACGGCGCTGCTCAAGCCACCCAACCACCATAGTTGCAGGACAGGAAGACAGAGGGGCGATACCGAGATGAGTAGAGGGCCAGCGTCGTAGATCCAGCAAGAAGTCGTGGGATGGCGAGCTCAAGGACAGTGGAGCACTTGGAAGCAAGTCCGATGACAGTAGTCGTATATTCGATGAGAGGCAACCGAGGGAGGCAGCTAAGGGTGGCGGCGCACCCAAGGGCTATTGGTGGAACGTAGGGGCCGGATCCGAGTGGATCAGCCAAATCCGAGCCGAGAGGAGGCGGTGAGCCGAGAGGGGGCAAGGAGCAAGAGTGGGAGGCAAACTGAGGGGAGGTGGCAAACTGAGAGGAGGCGGCGAGCCGAAAGAGGTCAAGGAGCAGGAGAGGGAGGCGAACTGAGGGGAGGCGAAGAGCCAAAGAAAGGGAAATGGATGAGGGCATAAGGGCGTGCGTGAGCAGGTGTGGCGTGCGGGTGATGGTCATGCGTGAGTGTAGGCATGAGTGTGTATGAGGATGAGGTCATGTGGGGCATGCGCGCACGATAAAATCATGAATCCATGCATGTCTCCTGGATTGGAGGCTACGGAGGTCACTAGGGATCTTTCTTCTTACCGAGTGATAAATAGTCTCTTTATAAACTAAAATTTGCCACTTAATTTGATAAACTAGTTTTCAAAATCATAGATAAATTAGAAAATGTGATAATGAGCAGAGAAGAGTCATACAGTGCATTTTGCTAATAATGCTTGCTGAGTATGTTAGTACTCACCCTTGCTATTATCTTTCTTTGTTAGACTATAGTTTGATTGGGGATTACCCTGAGTGGGATGAGGGGCTCGCAAGCAATGACGAGGATGATTACTACGAGGACTAGAGCGAGGTGGACACCCTATACGGCGGTTAGGACGAGCGACGTCCTGTTGAGCAGAGCAAGCGAGATAGGGTATATATCATGTATCTCCTGTATTTAAATAAATGTAATTAAGACCATAGTCATGCGTGGCAACTGATATAATAAAGATATGATATCTATATTATTGTTCTGTTGCGCTACTCTAGTAAAAATTTATTACTATAATAAAGCGATGTTCTACCGAACAAATGAATAATAATCTATTATTTAAGTATGATTACCCCTAGATAATTATACAGGCGTCTCATGCATGGTCAAGAGTCAGATACAGATATCTGTATCCATGTCGCCGCTAGAGCTGGCAATGCGTGCACGTATTGGGCGATCCAACGATCCATCGGTATCTCCTTTGGTTCATACCTGCAATTTCCAGTGTATCAGTCTCCGGTCTATTTTATTGAGACGGCTTTATCGTTGGTACCGACGGCAAAGTACTGTGTGGATCAGGCAGCTTGCGGCTGAAAGGAATCAACGCTCATAGAGCCTAGATAGGATTACGAAGGATTACGCTTTGCTGACGTTACGAAAAAAGCATCTTACTTTCCTCAAAATAAAAAGAGAAAGGCATGTTACGTGGAAGTGTACGACCCAGTTATGAAATAGATGGTTGGACCCAAGCCTGCAGAATGTAAGATTGGGCTGGGCCGATCGAGAGTCCCCAGGTAAGCCAGGGCGCATCGCAACCCGTCAAGGAACGAGCTAGGTAGTAGCCGCTAGCCATCAGCGATGCTCGTACGCGAACCACACGTCCACAAACAACACGGCACAAATCAAAAGCCGCGCGCGCGCGCGCGCGGAGCAAGGAAAGCAAGCAGTGAATGAAACTCGCGTTGCATCACGAGGGAAGGGGCCGAGGGGGTACGGTTTACGCGGCGCGGCGGGCGGGCAGGTGATCTGTTCGGGTCGCGGTCCGTCACGTATCGTAAGCTCACCGTGAGGTGAGGTGGTCCGCGCGGCGACGTCGGGTGGGTGCACACTGGGAACGACGGAAGAGGGTCGCGGCTGCAGTTTTGAGGTGGTGCTGGCTGGGGGCTGAAGTGAACCATGCCACCGCGCCATCGTGCCGAAAGTTGGGAGCTAGAGGCATGGAAGGGCCAGGTCCGGAGGTCGTGCGCGCACTGTGGCCCGTCCGGTTGAGTGGATGCACGCGCGGTCGCTTGACTATGAGGTAGTGGCTGGGTTTTCTTGGTTCATGGCTTATAATTTATGGTTTAAATTTTTTAATTCTAACTGTTTGCGAGAGGTAGTACGTAGAGAAAAATAGTCGTATATGATTTTGACTTAGCATATCTGAACTCAGTACACTTTTTACTATAATCTTTTTATTGATCCCATATTAAAAATTTACACCATTTAAAAGCTAGTTACTATAGACAGTACGACCATAAACCGACTTTGAGTCGAACCAAACCCAACCAGTATGTGTGTACGTGCCTTGTGCAGAGTTGAAGCCATTACTGGCCCCCGTGCTCCCCGTAATTTCAAAAATAGTCCTCGGCACGATGAAATTGCAATTATGGCCCCTTGGCGCACTTGGCGACCGCGCCAGAGAGATGGCACGCCAGGCGTCCGCGCAAACTGCATGTGGCGCGGCGAGGCATCAAGCCAGGGAGGTGGCACGCTCGAGCGTCGTGCCAGCCAAGAGTCCAACCATTTTTAAAAAACATTTTGGAGTCCAATAATTTTTTAAAAATATTTTTTATATATTTGTTTTTTGAAATTTTTAAATATAAAAATAGAAAATTGTACAAATTGTTAGGTATAGAAAATGAGCTCTAAAAAATAAAATTGATTTCATGGAGCACCGCAGCATGTTTTTCTAAATAATGTATTTTTGTTCGAAATTATAGCAATATAACTTCGTTCAACTGGTGAGTGACACGTCGACAAGTCGCGCACCGGTTCAGTAATTAAAAAAATAATAGTCCTATTTTTGGATTGATCTGATGGAAATATGCCCGGTGAGCTGTTTCTTACCCTTTCAAGTTTATTCCTATCCATTGCTCAATTTAAACTTGAGGGAAGGATTGTATGTGTATGGATGATGTTTTAGCATGCTTGTATTATATTTATGAGTATTTGAGTTTATTATTGTGTAGTTGATGATATATGATCATTCTTATGCTTCATATTATGTTTATGTTGATGATATATGGCCTTAACGGCAGGGCCGGCCAGCTGCAACGGATTGAGATGCATCTGTAGTGGGTTAGCGTACTTGGCAAGTTTTAGCACAGGCGGGAAGGCATCCTGGTCATTTCCGAGCTGTAAGACACATCACCATGTGGACCCAAACCTGTCCTGAAAATGACCTAGGCAGGTTTGGGCTTCGCCGCTGGAAAACCCAGTCGCTTCTCCTATGCATGCCAGGCTGTGCCTGGGTTAGGCCGACACGAGTGTAATCTTGAGTGCTCCATACCAATGTACAAACGGATCCAGCCAGGAAGTTGGGCCATGCCAGTTGGGCTCCAAGCCTCAACCCTCATCCCTGAGATCAGGGGACCCAACGAAGACGTGTGGCGCTCTAGACTCTCCGCTCGTCGGGAAAGGAAGAAGCGAGCTAGCCGCGCGTGCACCGATGCACGCACGCACGCGAACACGAGCAAGGATCAACCAACACTGCTCCAAGGCCGCGCGAGGCGACGAACCAAGCACCGAGGGATCCCACCAGCCAAGCCGAGCGCGCGCGCGCACGGTCATGGCGCATGCCCACTGCCCGGTCGGGGCCCCGCGGCCTTGTGGCGTTTGACCCCGCGCGAGGCACCGTTTTGGCTGTTGGGTGGCAGTATGGCTTCTGCTTCCATCCATCGACGGGAGAGGCCTGCTGCTAGTGTTAAGATATGCGTGCACGAGAGAAGTGAGACATATGATGCATCTGTAATCCTCTGTCTTATCTTAGAGCAAAAGGAGTATGAAAGCTGCTTCAGGAAATCAGGTATTCATATTGATTCCTAACTTCTTTAAATAGAAGATAATATGAACATATCCTATGGCCTAGAGAGGAAGACATCCTAATCATCACCAAGCTATGCACCACGCCACCATATGTATAAAAATCATCAGTAGACACAAATCTGTAAGGACCTTTTGACTTAGGATATGTTTTGAATAAGTTATCTTCAAGCTATGCACCACGTCACCATATATATCAGTAGACATAAATCTTTAGGGACTTTTGACTTTGGACATATTTTGAGTACCAGAATTTCATCGATTCTTTTCAGAATTGAACCGCTAGCTCTTTGTAAAATTCTTATATTCTAAACATGACATAATTCTCGACTAGAGGAACAAAAGTAAGCTGTTTATGACAGCACAGGGATCAAAGTAAATGTGTCGTCTACCCCTTTTTGTAATGGACAGTTTTGTATATTTTGGGGGTTAATTAAGATGATATTCCAAACAAGAGTCGAGTGTTTACATTTTTGCTAAGTGCTCCATCTTTTTTAGGAGGATGATCCTTCTAGAGTTGACTAGAGCACTCACTAAGGTTCCATTCCACTTATAGTTTGTGTCAATAGGGTATGCTGACGAATGAACAAATACGTCCACAAAAACCAAATACAGTTAAAGCCGCTATCGACAAAACCAAACATGCCAATTAAAGCCGCTATGACTTCAATGCATTTATAATGGAATGCAGACGGCACTGCCTACAGCTAAGATGAACAATTTCCTAGGAATATCCAACTCGCCATGTCATACACGCGTATATATCCGCTAGTAAATCTCGTTCTATAATTTTCTATAAGACTACATTAGGGTGGTGCTCGGTTAGACTGAATTTTAGTAGTTTATGGCTGAATTTTCACTGTAACTAACTAAAATTACACTGTATCTAATTACGACTTATTTAGTATAATTAAATTTTTTTAAAAAATTAAAAATAAAAAACGGATTAGCACATCACATATAATATAAAACGAATACGAAAAAAACTGGTAAAAAACTCAAAAAACTAGAAAAAAATAAAATTTAGAAATAGTAAAAAATAAATCGATAGCTAGAAGTCTAAACCCAAATGAGCGGACCTAGAATTCATTTGTTCAAGCAATAATCTACCTTGTACAAACACGGTCTAAATGGCTACTCCTACTAAATACCGCATACCACCTGGGCCATGTCAGAATAACAAACTCGGCAGTAAAAGCCGGCCCCACTGCGCCACACCCAACGTGCCGCGGCAGTACGACTGCACAAGGAACAGTCCCTATCATTTAGTAGCGGCAAACCGGCAGTCCTCGTGCGTCCTGAGGGGTGTGTCTACTCTACTCTGTGTGTGCCTCTGTCGGTGGTTCCCCTGCTTCCGCTTCCGCTTCTTCGTCTTCTTGCTCGCCGTCGGCTCGCTCGGTTCAGTTGGGTTGGTCCAATACTCCAATGGCGGTGGACCCCCGGCAGGTGGTGGCGGGCTTCCTCACCCTCTCCATGTTCGTCATGCTCGGCAACATGATCAAGCACGACCACTTCTCCGGCTCAGAGGTTTTTATCAAAGATCTCTCCACTCTAGCTTGTTCTTCAGGTTCTTGGTATCTAGGATTTTGTGATGCTGGCGCGTTCTTGATTCTTGATTTGGCTGTGTGTGACAAGTTCTTTGGACAACCATTCACGTATTTCTGCTTTCTTTGGTTGCGAGACCCTAGAGGCTAGACGGAGTGAATGTTTGCTCGTTGTTCTGTGTGAATTTGACTGATTTGTGGAGCGTGGAGTGCGCTTCGGATTGATATTTTTATTTTCTTGTAGTTGTTGCCAAAAATTGCAAGTGATTTGTGGATCTACTCGCAAAGGGGATCTTGAACAGTTGTGTGAGTGTGACCTTGACTTTAAGGCTTAACTAGGGTTTTATTATTCAATTCCACTTATTCAGCACGTTGCACCAATAGTCATTAGCTTTTGAGTCAAAAAAGAACCAGAAGCTAGGCATCTCTAAGGAATAAATTACGAGCTTCCCTAAAAAAAGGTTAGTTGGTGGGGGCAAAGCATCAATTGCAAACATAAAAAAGCAAAGGAGAAATTTCATTGTTTTTAATTTCTTTAGACAGGAATCACTATCTTTAACCACATTTTCGAAAGTGAGCTAGACAGTGAGTGCAAACTCTGTCTCTCGCTAACCTGCTGCCTCTCGCACGGTAAACCGCTGAGTTATCGCATAGTTCCAACAACTAACCTGTTATTGATGTACCAGAGGTTACTGGATTCCAGTCTTTCACTTGAAAAGGCTCTGCTGTGAGTCAATTGACACCATCCCAAGTTTACAATGATGTAAAAAAAAACTATTTTTTCAACTGACTTGGGCACGCTATAATTGCTCCCAATTTGAACATCAACAGCTGAGCTTGGAGGCAACAGGTGTAGAATTCAATGGAATGAAGGTTGCAGACAATTCCGAAATGAACAAGGTCAATAGGGTTGGAATGGAGCTCCTAAATGAGGCTAATGAGGAGATTAAACCTTGCTGGACCAAACCAAGTCCAAGTAACAGTGCATTCTTAATTTGAGAAGTTCTTTACATCAGTATCTCCTGCTGATTAGTTTGGTTACTCATAGTCACATTTATGATTTCTGCAGAGGTTCAGCAGTCTAACGGTTTTGTTACAATCTCATTGACTATTGGTCCTGAATACCATATCTCACAGGTATGCCTGCAACTTGGAACTTGTCCATATAACTGTGTAAACAAATATAATCTTGTGTTTTAATTCTGGCCTTTGTTTGCAGATTTCTGATGCTGTAGTTATCGCAAGGCATCTGGGTGCAACACTTGTACTTCCAGAAATCAGAGGAAATGAATTAGGAAAGAGGCGGTATGTTTTTTTGAAAAAGGAGACAGTTTTAATTCCATAAGATATGGCTTCCTGCAGACACCTACTGGCTGTACCTTGTGTTTCACTACATGAGCATCTAGACAATTTTATCCAAAGAATCTGGATGTATATACAAATGAAGATCAACAGTCTCTTAAGATAAGACCAACAACACTGACTGTCGATAAATAATTAATTTTATATGCAAATATATTCAAATGTTGAATTGTTTTTATATGGATAAACATTCATATCCACTTCAACCCAAATGAGGTTACATTCAGTTTTGCAAATCAAAATAGTGAATTCCACAAAGGCATTGGACGTTTGTTTTATAAATGCTGACAGTTTTTTTGTCTTCTCAGTTCTCAACTAATGGTATAAATTCCATGAACAGAAAATTCCAAGACATGTACGATGCGCAGAAATTCATGAGGAGCTTGGATGGTGTTGTGAAAGTAGTACATGAACTTCCTGATGAATTTAGTGCTAAGAAGCCAGCAGTTATTAGAGTACCAAACTTGGTGACCGAAGATTTCATTGTGGAAACCATTCAGCCCATCTTCCAAACAAATAATTACTTACGACTTGCGATTATTTTCTCTTCAGTAAGCTTAAAACTGAAGGGGACGAATAACAAGGACTTAGATTCGACTGCTTGCCTTGCAACGTTCAGTGGCCTTGAGTTGAAACCGAAATTTTCAAAAGTGGCCAAACAGATGTTGGACAGGCTTAAAGAACTAAGCAAGAAATCGGATGGGAAGTTCTTGGCTGTCGATTTGCAGACTGACTTGCTAGGAAAGAAGATCTGCAAAACAAGCAGCGGTGCAAGAAGAAAAGGCTGTTATAACCCTCAGGAGGTTACTGATTTCCTGAAGAAGGTTGGCTTCTCTGCTAATACAACCATCTACTTGACAGAGACGTGGTGGCACAAAGGTCTGAATACTCTGAAGGAAGCATTTCCAAACACTTATACCAAGGCAAGTAACTCATTCACCATTTGATTGATGTGCATCATGTTCTGTTTTCTCCTAATCAATTCTTCCTGAGTGCTACACTGTAAAAGACATTCTCTTGTTGCCATGATATATGAGCTGACATAAAAGCTATGCTTACATTGCAAAGTAAAAGGAGTGGCAGAATTCTTGATCTACAATCTGTTTTCATGCAGGACGACATAATGCCAGCTGAGAACAAAGGTGAATTCCTGAAATCTGGCGATTCAGACCTAGCAAGAGCTCTGGACCTTGAGATCTGCTCGCAGAGCGACGTGTTCATCCCTGCAATCGCCGGCCTGTTCTACGGACAAGTCACCGGTAAGAGGATCGCATCAGGCCTGACCCAAATCCTTGTTCCTGCTCCGGTGTTCGGCTCTTCAGCTCAGGCTTCAGACTTCATCTCCACATATGTCTCCAAGAAGAGCCATCTTGCCTACTCATGCTACTGCTAGTACTGTTTTTGCTGTCATTAATAAGATCAACTGAAGTGAGCTGCTTGGCCATGCTTTGGGTACATATGTAAGTGCTTTTGTTGTACACTAGTCCAGGTTTTGTTGTGAGAAACTTTAGCATGTGTCGGTTACTGTTGTTTGGGAGGGAACAGACAGAGAGGAGCACATTATTATAGTGTGCTACAAAATGAACATAAGATTAGGCATGTGAAAAGTGTGTGCTTCATGTACCAAGTAGTGCTTCATCACCTTATATGTCAGCTCACCAGTTACGGTAGAAATGGCTCTAAAATATTTCAATAGAAGATGTGATTTGTGGCTAAGTATGCGCACGTTTTTGTACTTATCCCTTTCTGATCACAAGAATTCTTTTGCAATTTCTCTACTTAACCAGGCCAACAGCACAAGGTTCATTAAAGAAAAAAAAAGAATCAAGAACAACTAATCCAATGGCAAATCCATCTCATTGCTTTGCTCTGCCTTCACCTACGTTTCCATCCCGTTCTATTCTCGCTCAACGGAGAAGTTCCGGCGGCCGGCGCGGTAACCCCGAAGCCTGCGTTGGGCTACCTTGCACGTGGCCGTCCCCGTAGCGAGGCTGCGTTGGATTGGTCGCGCGCGCAGTAAGGGACCTAGCTTGGCGACGCCTGCTTGAGGTCGAGGCGCGCGATGCCGCCGGCGAAGCATTGTGTCGGCGGCCGCGCACGCTCAAGTAGCTAAGCTTGGCGGCGGCAGAGGGAGCCAGCAGCGTCCATGATCTCGAGAAAGAGGCCGAGCTCGCAGATGCATGACGTCCTTAATGATCACCTAAAGACAACAACAAATCAAGCGTGAGTCTAAAACTCAGTAAATACATAACAAAATAATAAACATCATCATACATATGATACCATCTTAGACCACATTTTATTTGTCATTCATTATCTATTAGCTCTTTCATATACATTAACACTTTATTATGTATTATTTTTTATAATCATTAATGCACATGCACGTCTCTACTTCTTTCTTAAGCTTATACTAGTATAGTGGAGTCATCAACCGTTAATGCTCACTCAAACCCCCCTCTTTCATACGGGCCTCATTGGCTAGTTCTTTTTCATACGGACGACATTAATCTCCACTCCCTGAAATGCACATATCTACTCTTATCTGTAACTTACACCAGTATAGCGTAGTGAGCATCTGTCGATGCTTACTCAAACCCGTCCTCTTTCATGCGGACCTCATTAGCTCGTCCTCTTTCAAACGGGCGACCTTAATCTCCACTCCCGTGAAATGCACACAAAGTAGACCATATATGCCACAAAAGTAATATCTTTTTGTAGGACCGAAAGTCAACAAATGGGGGGTGAATTGTGCCGACTAAAATTTTTCTCTAAGTATTCTAGATCTTTTTCTCAAATAACTATAGAGTTACTGAGAATCAAATCCAAAGCTAAAGACCCAAACAGAATCGCTCAAGAACATAAAATCTTAAAGAACTCAGCTCCTAGAGGTCTGACTTCCAACTAGAGGATGGTATGACCTCTCTGGGCGGTCTGACTTCTGTTCTAGCGGTCTGAGCGCTATGAACAGTGAATTCAGATAAATGAACAGTAAAATCGGTATGGTTGCGAAACTTTAAGCCCACGTAATTTTTGATTGGATTACTCAAAATATGTAAAACTTTGTACATACCTTTTTTAAGGTCTCAAGAACCTATTTCATCAATGGATCATAAAAATCCACGTCAAAGTTCAGACCTTTTTGAGATTTAAGCAAGATTGCATCCAAAACGAGTAAAAACCAAAATCGATGATCAAGACTTGCTCGTATGTAGAGGATAGCTAAGATGGATTTGGATATATTCCCACATATCACAGTAAACAAGAACACCGAAGAAATCACTCTAAAAACCTTCATATCAAGAAACCACTTGGAAAACCAAAAACATGCAAAAACCAAGTTCTTGACGAACCTACTACCAAAGTGCCCGGATGGGTGAAGAATGATTCTCAGAGGTTATATCCATCTCTTATACATTATTGGCATAACAAGATCAAGAAAGGGTGAGAGAAAAGGAAAATCCAACCAAATCAAAAGTGAATCAATCAAAAAAAGATATCGCCATAGAAATGATCAAATATTGATTATATTGCTGCTTGAGGAGAATAGTTTTACAGCCATTTCACCTTGAAGGACAGAGAGCATACCAAACACTCAAAACCCTAACTCTAACAAGAAACCATAAGAGAGGTAGGTTAGATGGATAAACACAAGTCTCCATCGCAACCTCTTAAATAGATGGGCTAGCCAGCTACATTTAACTATTAGTGGATACTATCCACTTAGCACAATAGAAAAACCCGTTAACCCACATACGGGTTTTAACTCACACATCACACTTATGCACGTTTTTCAAAGCATATAAGCCTAAATCTGCTAAATCCTTAGTTTTGATCCATCTTGATCAAACCAGCTTCTGCATGACCTAAACCACCTTCCCAAGTGCCACTCACACGCCGTGGTTTTCTTCTAAATCTGTTTTCGGTATTTTGGTCAAACTACCAAAATACTCTTTCTTGACCGGGCCATCTCCTTTATTGCAAGCAATCGCTATGCTTGCCATGTGTAGGTGTACCACTGACTTGACACGCGTTGGCAAGTCTTTCCTGTTTTAGTTTCACCGAACTACACCTCACTTGGACCGACCAAGACACATGGTGCAATCCCCGTCATTCGAACTTCCCTTTGATATTTCTCACTTTTCTTGTGTCATGCATGAGCTCACCGCCTCATCCGGTATCCTCAATCATTCTAGGCCTCGACTCCTCTATGAGTGTAGCCCAATCCTCACTGTTGACCACGGTTGACTCCAAACAACGCTACACATCCAAAGATAAAAAATCATTTTCAGACACAAGTTATTCATAACTTGACTAACGTTGATAGTAATATATTATCCCATACAACATAAAACCACTGAGTTTAGTCACCAAAACCTATTTCACGACTCAAGCCTCAGCGGTCTGAGGTCAACCGTTGGTACCATTCAGTCAAACCGGATTCACCGAGCGATTTGACTACCGCCGCATGGCATCTGATTAAACAATGCTAACAAACGGGCCTCATCAATGCACATAGTAGCATTTCGTGTACTCAGCTGCATGTCCACAGTTGACTTGACAGCATTTCAAACAGATTAATTCTTTACTAGTTCATACCACCAACCATATCAATGCAACTCATGAGACCATGTGAGCAAGATTCTCATTTGACTCAAAAACAAGCAGAAATATCTCATTAATTGCAATGCATGGCCAATCAGGAACTCCAAAGTTGTGAGCAATTACTGTCCTCATCACAGACTCACAATTATGCATGGTCAGACTACGGAGGCAATTCTTTTTATTGTAGACATGCATTTGCCTCAAGTAGCAAATCCCAAATTTTCAACTCTCCATATTGTCATGATTCATTATAATATATCTAGTATCCTCTCACATGGTCCTTCACTTTTCATAATACGTATACACATAATGTAGCATTACTTCTTAAGCATATCAACATTGTCATGTTTCATTAACCATTATTTATCAACATGTCAACATTAAATAAACATATCATATACCATACCATTATCCATCATCCGAGAATCATTATAAAGCTACTATGTAAGCATGTATAAATTATAATCATCTCAAACAACCAAGATAAATAGGAGCAATCGTATCAACAGCAGGGAAAACATGGCGTAAGCATAAAATATCAACACAATCCAACCATCTACTATTCTATTACTCACCTGCCTGTTTAACCTTAAGGACGATGCATCGATAGCACTGGTCCAGAACCTTCACCTGAACAATGATTACCTAATCTCAATAACTCACTAAATAGTACATACACACAGGTGACATGACATCACTCCTACGCGGAAGCTCGGCACAACTAATTTTCCCTTCACCGAACAAATCTCAGTTATCACCAATACATTCAGTCACCTACTGAGTGAATCAAGCCATTTAGTACATTTGATACCAAGAGCAACGTGCATCTGGACAGCAACATCCCTAGAAGCTAACCCCCAAAAATCACAGTAGGAATATTACATTTTATCCAAAAGTGAAGTTGTTTGTGTTGCACAACCAACACTGATTAACAACACGATTTTGTTATAGATGGCTGCTGTTAACTAGTTAAGTAGTTGAGGACTCATGTGATAATGTTGCAAATTCTTATTGTGTGCATCACTTTTGAAACACCTTCTAATGCATAAAAGTTTGTCGAAACTTGCTTCCTCATGTAACTTTCTTAGTTTGGTGGTGAGGGATCATTTGCATGGATAGTCAACTAAAGTGCCTAACTACCTACGAAGATCCTAAATTCATGAGCAGTGTAGAAATCTCGTACCTCAATAGTCAAATTTCAACATTTCCAATATGCCGGAGCCATCCTTTTACAACAACGACGGATCAAGAAAGTTCTAGAGAGGACGAAGACTGGACCAACAATGCATAAGACCATCAACATCAATCCAGATGAAAAACATATGTGCACCTACGGTCTGTTATGGGTGAAGAAATAAAGCAAAGGAACAAAGAAGAAGCTTCAGCAGTAGGAAAATAGGACTTGTGTAACAACCTTAGGTCCAACAAAGCTACAATTTATCTCTCACATGGTAACTCATAATCTATGAGAAGACTCACAAAAACAACACAATATTGCTATACTTGCCTTTTGATTAATATGGTAACAAATTAGGATAGCACTAACAAAAAACAACAACTTGCTCCTCACAAATAGAAGGGATTATTAATAATTTACCATACAATAGTTGAGTGTTTTCCTCACCTCTGAATACCTAATGTTCCGCACTGGTGACTCCACTGATTGGCTTGGGATATGGCGATTCATGGTGATGAGGTATTTCGGATTGGTGAGGTTTGGGGGGTTTATCGTGCCCTAGATCCTCAATTGAGGTGGATGTATTGCTTCGAACCGCAAGCTCAGAGGAGAGAGAGATGCGCTAGTTAGTGTGGTGAGGTGTTGAGTTAAATTCTGATGCGGATACGCACAAGCTTAGCCCTTTTCAGTCAAATACAATATTTCATTGGAAAGAAGTATTGAGCCGCATTAAATATTATTAGGTGAATTTGTTTCTTAAGGAGTTTCCTTTAATTGGTGATGAACTTGGAATACTACATCATGCTAGTATTTTATGTATTCTTAGGTATGATTCATGTGAAGATTTGGGAGAGCAAAAGGGAGGAGCACAAGGACTTAAACTACAAGTTTTGTTTAATATTTTCAAGCCAAATTCGGACCTCCCATGTGCTCAATCCAATTCAAACTCAGATTCAACTCAGAATTCAATTCGGATTCGGTTCGGGACAGCCTGACAGGCAGTTACTAAAAAGACTATAACTTTCACAAACGGAGTCCGATTCAGGTGTTCTTGTACTCGTTGGAAAGATAATTTCAAGGGCTACGCAATGGATCCAGCCCCACCTTCAAATTCGTCACGGATAAAAATTTATGACTGAAACATTGTGACGGCTTAATTTTAGGTTTTTCCGTTTGTGTGAGTTTGTTTCCAAATACATGTAGGGATGAGTTGGAGTTGGTTTAGTACCTCTTGGCCAGCCATGAGGTGGACATGGAACTATATATTAAGGGTTAGACCCCCATTGTAAGGGAGACCACGTTTGAGAATAATGAACCCACTAAAGTTTGTTCGAGTTTAGCATTGCTACCGAAGTTCCATAGGGAATTAGGAGTGATTTTCTTCAATCAAGATTGTTAAGTCTTTCCATTGGGAATTGGGTGCACGATAGATCTTCGCTTGGTGGTCGGCGAAATCAACACGAGTGTGTTTTGGCGGATTAAAGAGTGTTCGTCCCTTGCATTGGTATTGGAGGATCATTACGATTCATCAAGACTCCCGTGAGTATCCATCCTACGTTGAGAAGATCGGGCGACCCCGTATCAAATTCTAGAGTGGTGTTGATGGCGATAGCCGATGTCGCGGGAGGTGTAGGAGGTAGCGGTGTATTGAGGAGGGCAAGGAGGCCATGTGGGAGATCCAATGGTAGAAAGCTAGGCTAGGCGGCAGTAAGCCGGTTAGGGAGAGAGGGGAGAAGAGAGGAGAGGTATATAGGAGGAGGGGACTGGGGAGTGATAAAATCCATCGAAATAGGATTTGAGAACTAGAAATTTGTTACTGTTATGTGCTACAATAAATTACTAGTATGTATTTGTGTAGTAATTTTAGTTCCAGTGTTGACTACTTGCCTTCATAGTTATGTCATTGCTTATGCAATGCTCACACGGGACAAGCGATATAATTTCAAACCATTGATCACTCTTGCACATTTTATTTAATGATGGTTCAGATTCACTGCATCGGGCGGTTGCATGTGCTTTAGGTGTGTCTAAGCATGTACTAGAATCAAAGTTTAGGGGGAGTAAATTAAAGTTTGCATTGGGCGGTTGCATGTGCTTTAGGTGTGTCTAAGCATGTACCAGAATCAAAGTTTAGGGAGAGTAAATTAAAGTTTGACTGTCTGATAGAATTTCACCGTTTGACTTCCACCCTCTCTGACTTTTTGCCTTTTTCGCTTTTTATATCCATTGGTCATGTTGAGTTCTCAAAAATCAATGATGATCACAAGTTGGCTTTTTCATGGCCGCAATAAAAACAAATCAGAAGAGTGAAAGTTGACTTCCTGTGACCATGAGCTAACGTGATATTCTTTTTTACTGTGGCTGATGGCTTTTGTCTATACTTTTCGATACGATAACGGACGGTAGAGACATCGACGCGGATGACACACACGATTTTGGACTCAGGAAGCTGTTTGGAGAATCCGCTTCAAATGGCCGCCCTGTTTCGACGATTGACTTTTTTCACTTCCGAAGAAGTCAAAAGCAGAAGATAAGAGCAAAAAAGAATAGGAAAATGCAACACGAAGCTGTATGTAAGGTACAATGGCTGGTTTCTTTTGGGCTTATGGCTTTTGATTTATGCTGCAATAACTAGATTTCAAATGATGTATCTTTTCAAGGTAGGATCTAAAAGTCGATTGTAGACATTATATCAAATTCATCAATATCCAAAATCACACGCTAGTATCTCTCTCCATACCCTCTTTTGCGAACAACCAGAATTCAAAATTTTAAACCAAAAATCACAAGCGATAGCCATAGCCTAAAAGAGCCCACCCAATATCTTTTTGAGATTGAAGGGGATGCAGAGTCAACCAAACTAAGAAAAGGTTTGACAAAGAGAACGTTCGTGAGACAGGATCACTGCATTTCCATTACTTAATATATTGTTGCTTGTGGCAATGTTTAGGCTCCCAACTCTAATTTTTTTTTCAAGATTTTAAACTATTTCATATAAAATTCCTGCACAATTCACGCTTTCCAAACTGTCCCTTAATGGCCTTAATTCCCTGTCCTATTTCCAATTCAATTCCTATCTTCTTCGAGCATCTGATGACAATTCTGGTGACAGGGAAAAAATGCTATGCACATGACTCGCCGTGGTGTGCACTGCGCTGTGCAATGCAGTGCGAGCGTGATCTCATCTACCTGCACGCGTAGCACCAGCCCTGTTCACTCGGCAACAAAGAGGAGCGGGCAATGAACGTGCATCTTGTCAGAGGTATACGTTAGCTTCAGTAGTATCCAACTGGAGTCTACTCAGCAGCCAGTTAGGACAAGCCTAGCTTTTGTCAGTGCTCATGCTCAAAGGCCCCAAGGAATTGAATTGAAGACGGTAACTCTCTTCGTGCAGTAATCAAGTCGTTTTCAGTCAGATGGTTGCAAATTGTACGCGATTCTTCACTCAAGTGCTAATTATGAGATAGGTTGATCAAAAAATTTTAATCAAATACAGATATTTACATAGTAAAGTTGGAGAGGGAAGTAATTAGGTATGCATATACTGCTGTTAATTGAAAATGCGAAGACTTCTGAAACGACGATTTTTCAGATGGCCAATGATGCAATATTTTGACACGGAAGCGTGCAGTGCCCTGTATTGTGCGTCTGTGCCCTCCCTCTTTAAATAGACGTGTCCTCGGCTTCTCTCTTCAGCTCTTCCTCCTCGCACGGTCGCTCCCGTTCCCGTACACCTCCAGACTCAGATACACCAAACACAGAGCTAACAAAGCTCGATCGGTAGCGTCATGGAGGCGTCCGACGGCGAGAGCGTCCGGTTCGACGTGATCGTGGTGGGCGCGGGCATCATGGGCAGCTGCGCGGCGTACGCGGCTGCGTCCCGGGGCGCGCGCGTGCTGCTCCTGGAGCGGTTCGACCTGCTGCACCACCGCGGCTCGTCGCACGGCGAGTCCCGCACCATCCGCGCCACCTACCCGCAGGCGCACTACCCGCCCATGGTCCGCCTCGCGCGACGCCTCTGGGACGATGCCCAGGGCGACGCCGGCTATACCGTGCTCACGCCCACGCCGCACCTCGACTTGGGCCCGAGGGCCGAGCCCGCGCTCCTCGCCGCCGTCAAGAACGGTGGCGCCACCGAGGTCGTCTCGGGCGCGGGCGCGTGGCCGTGGGCGGAGGTGTTCAGGGTGCCCGACGGGTGGACGGCGGCGGCGAGCGAGCTCGGCGGGGTGATGAAGGCGACGAAGGCGGTGGCCATGTTCCAGGCGCTCGCCGGCAAGAAGGGCGCCGTCGTGAGGGACAGGACGGAGGTGGTCGACGTCACGAAGCGAGGTAAGAGCGCGCGCGCGCGCGTCGTCTTCTTCCCCGAACTAATTTCGTTGAAGTATTCGGCTAGCTCTTGCATGTGAGCCATCTTCAAACTTGGCTGATCAGACAAAAACCATTAGAATACCAGACTACCTCCAACCACTACTTTTTGCCAAGCATGGAGGTCAAGGCATCAACCAAACAAGCCTCCAAGTGCAGAGCGAGTGCATGAGCGTGAGATCTTAGGTTCGACCCTCGCATTCACGCGAGGGTGAATTAAAATACCCTAGGTTAGAAAAAAAAAACTACTCACATGAGCCATTCGATGGAAAATTAGATATGGAATGCACACAAGAGCGAGATTTTAGATGTTACGATTTCTTAGTCTATCTTTGCATTGATTTCAAATCAAATGGTCCGAAAATATATACGTAGGCGACGTAAAAGAGTAAGTTGTGCAAAATTCCAATGGATGTCTTCTTTACGCATACGGCCACACATAACTGTCAATGTGCTCCATGGCTCTTTGTAGAATGAAAACAAAGGGAGGAAGAAGCATCTGTCTTTCTTTTTAGACGAAGAGGCGCCTGACTGTCGGCCAATACTTTGAGAGTAGCAAGACTAATTAGTTGTACCTAGCAATTCTGTGTACCTACCTGCAAATGGCACTTTAAATATCGCTAATTCCTTGCACTTTTAATTGGAACCGTACCTTTACTTTTTCTACTCCCATTTTGTCACATCATATGTACTCAGGCCAGCACAAGATTCTAGCCAAGTTGCTATATATTATTGTCCTAATTTTTCGATTCGAACTGTACTACTACTTTTTAACAGTGTACTTCATTTTGTTTGGCATGCATAATGGGTACCAGCCAATAGACTACCTATCAAGATTAAGTAATTAAGATCACACAATATTTTAAACTAGAGCACACAAGTGCTTCTATGATCATCGCAAAAATAAACAAAGTGCTCTGACGCTCTCTAAAAGCAGTGAGAATATAAATTTTAAAGCATGTCTAGGATCTGATTAGCAACCACTACTTCACTAAAAAAACAAATATTTTTTATGATTTTTTGCAATACAGTTTTTTGTCTACACACCATAATTCAAAATCACCATACACACGAAGTGAAATCCATTGACTAATGAAAACTCTGAAAATTTTTTATACACTTTTGGCCAGGAGACGGATCAATCTTGGTGAAGACATCAAGTGGTGAGGAGTTCCATGGTGCCAAGTGCATCATAACGGTCGGCGCCTGGACCAACAAGTTAGTTAAGTCGGTTACCGGCACGGACCTGCCGGTGCAGCCGGCGCACACCCTCATCTGCTACTGGAAGGTGAAGCCCGGCCGCGAGCACGAGCTCACCCCTGAGGCCGGCTTCCCGACGTTCGCCAGCTACGGCGACCCCTACATCTACAGCACGCCGTCCATGGAGTTCCCGGGCCTTATCAAGATCGCCATGCACGGCGGCCCGCCGTGCGACCCGGACAGCAGGGACTGGTGCACCGGCGGCGCCGGCCTGGTCGAGCCCGTGGCAAGGTGGATCGACGAGGTCATGCCGGGCCACGTCGAGACTGCCGGCGGGCCGGTCATCCGGCAGTCGTGCATGTACTCCATGACCCCCGACGAGGACTTCGTGCTCGACTTCCTGGGCGGGGAGTTTGGGAAGGATGTCGTCGTCGGCGCGGGGTTCTCCGGCCACGGGTTCAAGATGGGGCCGGCCGTCGGGAGGATCCTAGCCGAGATGGCCATGGACGGGGAGGCAAGAACTGCGGCGGAGGCCGGAGTGGAGCTCGGGCACTTCAGGATCGGGCGGTTTGCGGGCAATCCAAATGGAAATGTTAAGGATTTTGGAAATCAAGGGTGATGAGGCGCCCAACCTTTTCTTCTAAGGACCGTCCATGCTGCGTGAGGATATGATCTCCAGCCGTCTCTCTCGGCCACTTGTTCCCGGGAAGCTGGGAAGTCTATAGGCCCTAATTGAATAGCAAATTAAGAGAAATGAGCAATGATCGGGTCCTCACGTGGAGATCGACGGTCGCCATGTGTAAGCTTTTTCACGATGATGTTCACCTGTGATTGTCGTAATGGTTTGTTCAGGGTAATTTATTGAACATTATATTGTACAACTTTCATAATCCATCTGTACGTTCCTTTTTATATTCTTGATTTTGGAACACTGAAGTGGCATTTCCTCTATCTGCATATGCACCAAAGCTAGCTGCTTGCATGCAGTCCGCGTGGATGCGCGTTCAATACTCTGCGTAGGTTTTTATATCGTTGTGATCATTTGCTAACGAACACGTTCCTGGTGCAGATTTTTTTTTCTCTTGATTTCATTTTGGCTATAAGGAATCGTATCGTACGTAGCATCGTCTCTAGTGCTATCTCTAGCCCTATTCATGGACGTCGTATCAAGGCTGAAAGAGACAGGAGTCTCGGCCATTGTCGGATACAGGTAGTTCAATGCAAGGTTGCTTGAGGAATATGCTACAATTTACATAGCTCCAAAAGGATATGCCTTTCTAACGTCACATCTTGCTAATATGGCCATCCTGATTCATGCAGCATGGTACAGAAAAGACCATCTAGAACAAGCGAGAACAGCATGTGCTACACGATAGCTGATGACTCATGCACGAGTCAGTCAGCCACTGACTCACTATTAAAAGAGATCGATCTTCTAGTGGTGCAATGTCGACATGTTCATCCCCAACCCCAAGTGTATGAGACTGCATAAATTAGTGTGAACTGATCGCGCCTTGCTTGTCCCATTAGGTGGCATCGTTATCAGAGAGATGACAACGTATCAGCACACTGCTTGAGAGTCTCTTGTTCAAGTCATGTTTTGATCTTATCATTGGATGCATGGCATTGTCATTGCTGATATACTTCTCATCCATATCTGGAGCGTTTCTTCTTCTCCATACGAAGGATTCGAACCCGGGTTGCACAACAACGGTGCTACTAGCCACCAGCCCCGGGATTTTCCTCCCTTGTCCTTATTAATAACAAAACTAGCTGAATGCATATGCGTGTCATAAATTGAAAAAATTATATTACTCTAGACTATCGCCCCCAAGCTTCACCTGCGTCATGCCACATCGACTCTGTCAGAGCTCCCAGCCGAGCTACGCCCCACTTTGTGTCGCCCCTCTTCCATCATGCCTGGCTTGTGCTACATCTTAATTTGGCTTTGCTGTGAGCGATATGCGTCTGAGCTAAATTCGTCTTCTTCTCCCTCGCTCTTTCTACAATTCCATCATAATTAAGTAAGTAAACTCAACCCAACCATCACAAGCGAACTCAAGACCAAACTATACCACATCGACCAAACAACTGAGTGAAATCACTAGGACCATGACTCCCATTTTCATCATTACAATTCCATTAAAAAAACTCAAGGCAAAACTTTGAAAAGGGCAATTGTTTATTGGAAAGATTCATGCAACACTGATTTAAGAGCAAAGGAAATAACCTTGACACAAACATTTTTTTATTTTTATTTCTTTTTATTGCTTAATTGTTTATTGACTGTGTATACATCCAACAACATTGAATTCAGGGGCAAATTGATACCAAATCATGTGATTCCGATATATCTAATTCAAAACAACAACACATTGGTAGCATCTATGATAGGGATAAGAAAAATAAGATATGTCGTACTGATCTAAATATCAGTGAGGGGAGGAGATGGAGGATTATCTTGGTGTCAGGGTAGAGCCGCGCTTAGGGAGGATGGCTTGGAGTTGGTAGATAACACCGGCGCTTAGAGATCCAGAGGACGGCGGCATACCCTCCTAGATCCAAAAGGAGGTGGGCCAGGGCGACCTCCACATCCAGAGGAAGGCAGGTCGGCACTTGTGGACAAGGTGGCAGCCGGTGGGAGGCTTCAATAGGAGTCGGTGGGGCAGCACTTGTCGACGAGATGCTGGTCGGAGGAGGCGGAGGGTGATGGCGGGTCAAAACCCTATTTGCAGATGATGCAGGGAAGGCGGAGGTGGTCACTGGCGGTGCAGAAGGGCGAAGACCCGAGGCAGAGACAGACGGGAGGAGGCGGGACTCCTCGTCAGCAGGAGGAGGTCGAGGGTGGCACCGGCAGAAGGAGGCTGAGGTCGTTCGGGCTCGTGAAACCCTAATCGTCTCTTCGGGTCGAGTGTGGCTGCGGGTGACTGTGGAGGGGACGAATGGGTTGGGGTTGGAAGGGTGGAGTCCCGCCTTTTGTACTTGGTACACGGCGGGTAATTTCTTCCAACTTCAGTGATAATCAGGAAACCCCATCTCGCAAAAGCCACGGGAGGTAGTGGAAGCGTGTGGAGATGATGGGTTGGGTAGGTGGATGGTATTGCAGGTAATTGTCTTTAACTTTAAGGGATACTTCTCTATAAGAGAACAAACGATGACCAGTAACTCTTATTTTTATATTAGTAAAGATAACGATGTCAGATGAGATGTTGCAGCTTTCACAGTACAAGCCTTCTCTAGAATGATCTGTCTCTACACTACTGATAAGTGTAGTCAGGACTGAAGATTGATGGAGACGAGGATGATGATGCTGTCATGCATTTTCAAAAGGGAAAATAAGGTTGGACTTGTTCACAGTGGGCACCATTGACTTGACCTGGACTTGGCCTTGCTGAGTCAACATAAGTCAACGGATGGTTGTCGTCATGAGGACACGTGCCCCATCCATAGGCCATCTAAATATACTACACTTGGTCAAATGAAGTTTCCTGCGAAATTTCGTAGAACTGACTGATAGATGAGTTATGTGTTTCTACTTTGACCAATGACATTTCTATAACTCTGTTCCATGATTGATTGGTGTCGTTATTACGCTTCTAGATAGCGCCCAACCACTACCAGTGTTGACGGATCTTTGTCGAGTACTTATTTTTGGATGAATAGAACGCTGCTACAGTTGTCAAGTTCTTATTTTTAATCTTTGTTGCTGAAATACCTGTAGTTTCTGATTATTCAGAGAAAAAAAAGAACAATCAGATGAGAGAACTATACACAGACATCAGTTCAAGCAGTTGCTAGAATTCTAGATATTTTGCACTATCTGTTTGCTACCATAATCAACATAAATGAATTCAATCTTTACGATTCCCTTTAATTTCTATCTTCTGGTTATTCAGAGAAAGGGGAAAAGACACGGAGAGGAAAATTATAAAAACGTGTACGACAGAAAGGTTTCATGGAATGATTTAGAATGTGTTGCAAATAATGCACAGAAAAATAGAAACAAGAGATACGAATTTTTTACGTAAAAAACCCTTGCAAAAAAAAATACGGACGCTCAAAGGCAAATCACTATAATGAGGAGAGTTTACAATGGAGCGCTGCTCTTCCAATAGGCTACTGAGGTACATATATATAGTGTGAGGGAAAAGAGTCCCACACGGTGATGAAACCGAATCAAAGTCGGTTACTATAGATTGACACAACGTCTGATACAATTTGTACATGCACCTGCCATACCACGTCTGGCATGAGCCGTTGAAGTGTTCTATACGGACACGATATAAATTCAGATCAACTTTTATAGAATGCTGCGTTGAAGTGTTCTACACGGATACGGTATAAATTCGAATCAACTTTAACAAAATACATGTATTTCCTGCTTATTACTTCAGTCGTCAACGCAAATGAATCCAATCTTTACAACGCCACTTCTCCTTTTCTCTGATTAGCTATCATACCGTTCAGAAGTTTTATGAGCTCAAACTTTTCCATAAATCATCAAGAAAAGGTACATATTAATTTACCCAGCAAAATTATGTAATAAGCCGTCATTTATAAGCTCGAGCTTTATCAGATATATAGGTATTACTAATACACTACGAAAATAGAGATGAAATCTTCCGAGAGACTTTCCATTGGAACGTCCTCGTACTTCTGACATAGTGAGATAGGTGACAAGCTCATCATAGAATATATGTCTGAATGATTACCGAAGCTTACCTGAACCGACAAGCTCTTCACGCTTCGACAGATATGTCTGAATTAGTCACTTCGAGTGCCCAATGCGCCGCTGGCCAGGTGCAGCAGCAGTGCCTTCGCCACCGACGTGTGGTGTGTTAGAACTAATCTTGTTATTATGCGTATTTGGTGTATTTGAGTATTGTAGTCGTAGTCGAGTATTCATATGTTTAGTACTATGTGGTTATAATGTGTGCAGTGGCGGAGAGAGGGGGGGCTGGGAGGGGCCTGACACCCCCCAATTTTCTAATAATCCTTCATTATGTAGTTAATTACATGTGTTTAATTAGTGGTTTGGTCCCTCCAAAAAAATGCAAAGTACACTTCACCTAATGATTCTGCTGATTTCTCAAGTCAAGAATATTATCCTCCCAAAGTGAAGTGGAAAAATATTATCCTACTGATTTCTCAAGTCAAGAAAGAGCTCAATTGGAGTGTCAATTACCACATTAGGAGATTGTTTGGGAAGACGCGACTTCGAAGTACAATGGGAGATGGATTTCTATGAGATTGTTTGGTAATTTATATTGAAAAGGAGTTGACCGCAAAGATTAGTAATGATGATATTATTAAGGCCTATGATCTTGCTGGTAGTCGTAGAGCTAAGTTTAAGTTAATAGAGATGTAATTTTCTTTGCATTGTAATTTGCGAAACATATTACTGTGATATGTGACTATTGAATCGGTAAATCCGGCATGGTTCATTGGTTCTACTCTACTTGTTGTCCATGTTGCCCCCCCCCATATCCAATTCCTGGCTCCACCCCTGCTAATGTGTGTTGAGTACTGCGTGATCGTAGTCGAGTACTCGTGTGTTGAATACTGCGTGGTCGTGTCGAGTGCTCGGTGTGTTTGAATACTACGTGGTCGTGAGTCGATGCAGTCGGCACCCGTAGGAGTACTGTAGCAGTCGGTACTCGGGAAGAGTACTGTAGCAAGTGGTCGTAGTCGTAGCTACAGTTGGTCGTGGCTACAGTTGTCAATGGTCGGTACTCGTAAGCTACAATGAGCCGGTCGGTACTCGAAAGACCTGTGTGGTCGAAGATGCTGGTCGACAAGCCGTGATCGGTGAGGCGGTCGAAGGCACCGTGGTCGAAGGCATCGAGCAACCATGGTCGTGAGGCATGATCAAGGCAACATGGTTGATATGACATGGTCGAAGAACTCAAAGCAGAACTCGAAAAGGACCCAAAGGATTGTGTGCGATCATAGACCGGACCAAATAGCAGCTAGCCTGCATGTGACTGGTCGTGTCTACTAAATCGAGTGTGATGGTTAGTGGAGCAAGTCGTGTGGGTAGTGGGAAGTGTGTGAGTCATGGAGATCGTGGCCGAAAGAGTCAGGTAGTTTTAGCTTGTACACTTGTAATCAGAGTCTTAAATAGATGAGAAAATAAAAAAGCAGGTGGCGGATTGAGGTAGCGTAAACTCGTATGTCTTGAGTTGGAGCAGAGGTGTTCATGTGTGTGTTTGACCACCGTGTGTATAAGTCAAGTTCCGTCACTTGGCCAAGATGGTGCAGGGCAGACGTCGGGGTCACCGTGCCGGAGCTGTTCCTGTACGTGCAGACCGAGCGAGAAGAGAATGGAGAGAGATGGAGATGAAGAAAGAGAGTAAGGGAATGAAATGGTTGCACTGACCAGGCGTGCCAGCTAAGCATGAGAATGTGAAGTTATTCTGAATTAGTATCTGCACTATGACTATCCATTTACTTCAATAATCAGCATAAATGAATCCAATCTTTACAAATAGTAGCCTAGCATCTACTCCGCTGAATGAATTTTATAGATGATATACACGAATAATAGGAACCAACAATGTCTGAAAAGTCTCTTGATCGATCTCTTCTTTGGTGCAGGTTTTGTTAGGCATTTTCTTTCCTCCAATTAACGCAATTCCATTATGCTCAAATCCTCCAATTCTTCATGCTGCGCTTCGCGGCGCTTCAATGTCAGCATTATCTTGCTACGCACTGGGCAGGAAGCCAGGAATCATGCCTGGAACAACGAAGAATAACGGTCAGAAAAAGAAGGCGAGCAGTAGCAGAAGCCATCAGCTCCCTGGGACATCGATCGAGACAGAGCCACCATCAGAGTCGGCAATGGCAAGCCTAACATGTTTTCGGACGAGCTACAGTAACATTTACTTCGCCGGCGCAACTTACAGCTGTTGAGGTCGGCCATGCAGCCGGTGGTGTTGCACGCACCCTGCTGCGCGCGCGGGATCGCAACGATGGGCAGGTTGTAGCCATCGACGAGGCTCACGTATGGATTTTGTTTAATCTGCACGAGTACTTAATAAAAAGCTTATCTCATCCTCTTTCCAACGAATTTGGCCTCACCTCTAAATTCTTTCTGAGGGCGATGCAATCTGCAAAACAGTCTACTGCTATCTCTGATTCCGAAATGGATTGGTGTTGCGCCACCTCCACTTGGGCTCATGGGTCTTATAACCCTAGGGGCGTGCGCTCACCCCTGGCCATCATTCTCATATAGTCTCATGTGTGCTACACTTTAGAGTTTAAATTTTGTTTACTTAGTTTCTCCATTGTGAAAACTTTTGTTCTTCGCTTGTATCGATTAGACCAACCGTAAAGAACGTCTGTAGAATCCCATCTTTTGAACTTAATGATATATTTGTAATTCAGATTACTTGTTACTTTGTTCTTGTTTGTTCTTCGATTGCTTGTAGGAATTGATCCTCGTGATCAGGTCAATCGGATCTTTAGCACTAGGGGTGGAAAAATAGCTTGAGGCTCTCGGCTCGAGCTCATTATGAGCCGAGTCGGCTTGGCTCGAGCTCGTTAAATTCGAGCCGAGCCAAGCCTCTTTTGCACTCGTAAAAAAGCGAGTGAGCTCGGCCGGCTCACGAGCTATTTAGCTCGTGTCTACAGTCAACCCAACGCGCAGCGGCCCCAGCCCACTAGGTCTCCCGACTCCTGAGTCCCACTCGCGTCGGTCTTTGGCTGCAGTCTCCCGAGTCCCGTCCACGCCACCACTCTCGCCCCATCCACTGCGCCGCTCCCGCCACCGTGTGCTTCCCCTCCCCCCTCTCGGCGTGTGCTGCTTGCTTACTCCCCCAACAGATCTCCCCACCCGCCCACCGATTGGCCGCCTCACCCCACATCTCTCTGCTCGACGGCCACCTGCAGATCTTCCTTCCCTTCTCTCTCGTCACTTCGGGGAGGAGCGTCAACGGCCATCACCCGGTAGAACAACCGGTTTCGACAGCCGAACCGTGCGAGCCAGATCCGCACCCTGCTTTCTTGCTTCCATCGTCACTGCCGCGCCTTTCCCTTCTCGGGCTGAGGTAGTGTGGGAAGAAGGGATTTAGCGTGCGCTTTCCCATTCGATGGGAGATTTCTAAGTTGCTCTCGTTGCCAGGAAAGATGGGCCGAAACCAAAAAGGTGTTTGCTAAGTGGGCCTCAGTCCATTGCTAAATTTGGGCCCATGTATATACTCGAATTTGGTCCCAGTTCGTTGTAAATTTAAGCCTCGTCTGATCATTTTACATTGCCCAAAATAATTTCCAGATCTGACCGGGGGTAAAACCGTAAAAGGCGAGGGAACTTGTCAGTAACATATCCATTTGAAAAGAGATGTAATTTGTCAGAAATATGTACACAAACTAAAATACTACAAAAATGCGCTTAAAAAGCACATAAGTTGGTCGGGTTGCTTACAAAAGGAATCATTTCCAGCTCTCTGACACATAGAAGACCAGCAAGCTCGTAGATACACACTGTTCTCTGCCACTGAAAGCGGGACATAGCTTACTGCTCACTCAGTCACTCCCATTGATCTTGTCATGGTGGGTACATAGAAGCTTTTTCCTGCCCAAAAGAAAGAAGTACACATACAGGTTCAACTTTGTCCAAGAATGAACGCAGTAGTGAGCATGGAGTGGGGGGAAAGAAAAGAACAAGAGACAGGAAATGAACAGACAATAGGCTTTCTTGTTTGCACCAATTGACATTGTTCTCTAACAAGCGACGATGACATTCGTATTGTTGTCTAACAAACATCACAGATCCATACTGGC
Organism: Bonia amplexicaulis; assembly: GCA_036346245.1. Taxonomy (NCBI): domain Eukaryota; kingdom Viridiplantae; phylum Streptophyta; class Magnoliopsida; order Poales; family Poaceae; genus Bonia; species Bonia amplexicaulis. Next base: position 12,500,124 of record CM070761.1, on the reverse strand, counting down.
ATGCTTTTTCTTACCTAAGAACACCTAAAAGTGAAACAACCAGCAAGTAAAGAGATTTCTTGCTATGATAAACAACTGAAGAATCTGTGCCAAAACTAAATATTCCCGCGGGTATTAGCATCACTGAAACCGTGAGAGCAGAATCCAATTGCCGATGCATCGACGAATTTGCATCGGTAAAAACCTTCAGATTAAACTGTTCCCTGTTATACGGAGAGTAGTGATTTAGTCACCCAATACAGTCATTATACATCTTAAACAAAGCAGCAGCTTTCCATCACATAACTTTGCCTAGTATGAGTAAGAACAATTGTTGCCGACAATAAAGAAAATACCGGAGGATGCCTAAATTTTCTTCAATGTTGACAAAAATTGAAAAAAAAATGCTTTCCAGATAAAAGTTATGTGTTCCTTCAACTTTCCCTAGGTATCCTAGTGGTGGATAAAAATTCTAAACGCATGTTAGGTAGAGAGGAATTCCTGCAAGTCCAAGTGATTGCAACAACAGGCTATATTCAATTAACACAATCCAAAGAAGCTGTATGTAAAATGTGCATGCATTAATGAAGGTATAGTAAAAGGGGGGAGATATGATGACATAAACTTTAAAGATATCAGATATGAACTAGCCAAAAATAAAAATAGTAATGCTAGCAATTTGATTCAAGGTATGATAAAAAAAAAATTTTGGCTATGCCTGAAGACATCCACTCATCCATGATCAATTTGATTCAAGTAATTATTACTAGTAATTTTCTTTAGTCTTTTCTTCCTTTCCTGCTACTCTCCATGCCAACAAAGATAGTATCTCCCATAATTCCAAAACAACAAAGATAGTCTATCTCCCATAATTCCAAAAATATCCATTGCTACCCATCATTGAACAACAAGAGAAATGATTGACTTGTCCCCCAGTAGTACTGGATTGCATTTTTTCGAGAATGTACTGGATTGCATTATTGCTACGAGTATTACACAAGACGTATACATCACTTATGCAGCTACTAATATCCATATTGAGTAAGCACTCTCTACTAAGCTACTAGTCAGATGTGAAAAAAAATATATTCCATATTTTCCTCGAATGTTTAAAAGCAATGCGAAAGGACACAAACAACGCACAGTGCATACGGATAGAAAGAGATGCCATACATAATATACATACAAAATTGCTCTCTTCTATAATAATGAGAAGATAATAAGTTCAGTATCTACCTTTTATGATCATGAAAGCTACTCCTGTGGAATGCATTCATCTAGAAGAAATCTAGATACTCCACATTTCGAACCTCCAAGTGGATGACCAACATGAAATATGTAATTATATCTCTGCTAGTTTCACTGTGAATATATGAATGCTTAGCTAGGCAATGGAGTAAGGATGTTGACAACAAGCGATTGCGTGCCAAAGTTTCTTACAAACAACTTCGATGTGAATGGCTACTTGGATTTGGTTGTTGTTTGGACACTGATGTTGAATGATTTAACAAGTTTATCAGTAAGGCTCCGTTTGGCATTGACGTGATTCTATCAATCAGTCACCAAGAGTAGTTACAGGTCAATCTCTCGCATATAAATGACGTAGGGTTGATCTTTTCAGCTTCAAAGAGCACAACCGAAGCCCGTTCCTACTTTGTGTCTCACTCCATCGATGGCTTGAGCACTCAGTTTAATAACAATGTGGCCACAAACATGACCACCATGGAATTTCATAATATGAAGTGCTTCACAAGTAAATTTCATTTTCATCACAGAAGGCCCTTTCACAATAAACATTGGAACTTATCCCATGCACTATTGCAGCAAACCGGTGGGCATAAAAAGGACAGGCCTTTACCAGATGGCAGATATACTTAGTTGATTACCAGAATAGATGAGTCATTTGGATTTTAATGTGCACGTGGCTCCCTTGAGAAAATACCATTGAACCACTCACAGATATAATGAGCATATCAACAAAAAAATATACTTTTATTTGACAACATTTTCAATTGCTGTGCATCAGATGGAACACATGCAGCAGATATTTTAGTCCATAATATTTGTAGTTACAAACATGAAAATGCTCAAGATTTACAAGTTATTAGAAAATGAGTGAAAATAAACTCTAAGTTATAATTTTGAAGTGCCAACTCTCAGAATTCATGGTCATTTCCCCACCATTTGCACATATAGTGTTGAAATCAGGCGCAACGAAACTTTTAGAATCACTGCCATAGTTATTTCTCACGCTATCCCTCTCCCACAAGGCTAGGTCTTTAGCTTCTACCATGATTTCCCCCCTTAGCATACAACCGAGGGGTTATATTTAGCCCCATAGTTGTGACTTGTGAGTTTTATCTTCTCTTTACATTACTTAGAAATAGCATTCCTTTTATTCCATCCGTAAGCTTTACAACAATTTTGTTTTCATTTATACATATTATGCTAGGATAGTTCGTATTCCTTTATTTGCAAAATAACAATCAACATTAACAAATGCACGTGTAACATAAAAGGCATTAGTCACAAAGTGCTTCTTCAGGGAAAGTTTTTTAGGGTGCTGTACCCTGTCAAACCAACAACATTTTGCCTGAGACCTGACAACATTCTTAATGAAATGGAATTGTTTATTTATTCTAAACACACTGCAGAATCAGATTGTGTCCAACCAAGGCAGCATTCTAATGTACCTGTCAGAAGTTTGAATCTGACAGCAATCCAAGATGATAGGTGAATTATCGCATTATGAGCATTTTTCTTGTCTGAAACTGGGAGTCTGGCTCTTGATCCAAGCAATTTGACTTCCTATCTTGGTGCTACAATAACATCAAAATTTTATTTCAGTAAAAATGTGACCAACAAACATACTTGCACTGTTGCACATAGAACCTAGAAGAGTAATCTCTGCTCTCCAGCAAGGTCCATAACTCCATAGCCATCTTTAGTTAAAAATTCAATCCACCAACCCCTTCTTAACCTAACTGTTTTCTTTTAGCACTCATTTAAATTAAGATAAGCATTACATTGTCAGGAAAGAACACTGGTTGTTACTTCATTGACATTAGCATAAACCAATAGTGCATAAAAAAACTAACTCGGCCAGCAGGAGTAAACATTGATATGTTACCTTATTAGGAAGTGAATCTCGTTGTACGTCTGTACCTCACCCTCTAGACAAGCCAAACTGCTGCCTTCGGAATATGCAACTGTCCATAACTAGTTAGCAAGCAGTAATCATGAAGCTGAAGATAAAATAGTGATTTGGTTGGCTAATCAATTATTAGACCACCAACATGAACAAACTTAAAAGGAGTACGACAACCATCACTAGTATTTAAGGCAAGTAATAAATGAATGAATTAACTAATCAGTACGTGACACCTCAAATTAGTACTCATATGCAACCTACCTTTTATTAGTGTATCACACCTCTTTTGAAAAAAAATCCAATAGTCCAGTATCTGACGTGGCAACTCAAATATGGAATTTGCAATCTCCGTACACCTATGGTAGCAAGGTTTCTCTTGGTTCAACTGCACGGTGCACACTACTGAGGGTCTACCACAGGTCCACAGATAATTCAAGCAAACATTCATGAGCTCTAAAGCGCAACCGATGAATTCCTACAAACCATACCTACAATTTTATCACAGGAGGAAGTTGTAAGCAATGTTCAACGTCACTACAGCAGCATCTCTGAGAAGCAGCAGCAGTAAAAATGAGGTTATACACTTATATGCTTTCCCAGATAATAGGATCGATCAACCTGACATTTCATACTAATTAGCATGCAAAACCTCAAACTTTTATCATTGTCAATTGCAGGAGGGCCTTTTTCTTCTTGTTTATCCTTGTCGATTGCAGGAGGACCATCTCCTCCTTGTTTAAACAAAAGATAAAACCAGTGATTAGCTGGAAATAGCTCAATATGCCAAACTTGGGCACTAATAGAAAAGAAAACCAATAATGATATTTCTTTCTCTTTACTGTACAATGTACCAGTAATGGGATGTAGAGGATATTTCGAAAATGCCATAGGAGGTTGGAAGCATTGGAGACAAGCAAGGTAGCGCTATATTACAGTGATATGTGTTAATACACACAAATTACATCTCTACTTGTCATGTGCTCCATTTTAGATAATACCAAAAGAAGAAATATTACGATCAGTTACCTATCATGATATGTTCCTGTTTTCCATCCACAAATGAAAATTTCCTTCTTCATGACAGCATCACGTTGGATTAAGTAAAAGGATTATACATGAAGCTTCCAGCTATAATATAATTCAATGTCCGTGTTCATCACGTAACTCTACAAAGACAGTGCTGATTAATATGGATACGGCAATGTGAACATGATCTCCAGTCTTCCAGAAAAATATAAATTACATGAGGGAGGTAGAAGCTACCTTTCACAAGTCATTAGTATGTTTTCATCACTAGCGACAAATAATTGTTCTAGCTCGATATCAATGCATCTTCACTATGTTAGTTAAAATTTCTTTTCTTGTACCCAACCACCATTAGCTTCCCATGATCAGGCAAAAGACAAAGTACAATAACCTCCAGCATCCAGAAGTTTCAAATACAACAACAACAATAATAAAACCTTTTGTCCCAAATAAGTTAAGGTAGATTAGAAATGAAACCTCCTCAAGGTAAAAGAGACTAGAGCCTAGAAAACCTACAATACAAAAACCCTAAACCGTACATCCTGCCATTTGAGCCGAGAGCCTAAAACATTGCCCCTAAACTTTCTTATGGTTCCGGCACGTGGATCGCTAACTTTCATACGCTCCTATCCAAAGCTAATTCTTTAAATACATTCCAATCCCTCAAGTCCCTTTTAACTGATTCCTCCCACGCCAGTCTTAGCCGACCTCTGCCTCTTCTTACGTTTTCAGTACGTCTTAAAATTCCACTATGAACCAGTACCTCAGGAGGCCTCTATTAGAGGTATCCAAACCATCTCAAGCGATGTTGAACAGGCTTCTCTTCAATTGATGCTACCCTTACCCTATCACGTATATCATCATTACGAATGTAATCCCGCCTTGTGTGACCGCAGATCACCACAGCATCCTCATCTCTACTAGTATATGTTGTCTTTTAGTAGCCCAACATTCTGCTTTATATAGCATCGTGGGTCTGATCGTCGTCCTATAGAACTTATCATTTAACTTTTGAGGAATTTTTTTGTCACACAGGACACCAGATGCTTGGCACCATTTCACCCATCCCGCTCTTATCTTGTGGCTCACGTCTTCATTAATATCACCATCTCACTATAGCATCGATCCTAAATAACGAAATATGTTCTTCCTAGGCACTACTTGTCCGTCCAGCCTAACATCCCCATCATCTGCCTTGGCACCGCTGAAATCACGCCTCATATACTCAATTTTAATCCTACTAAGTCTAAAACCCTTCAATTCTAAGGTCTTCCTCCACAACTCCAGAAGTTTCAAAAAACTCAGTAAAAACACTCATAATGCTGAATGAGCTTGAAATAATATGAAGATTAACATGCTTATTGCAACTGCCATCAGACACCTTTTCGAAGCATCTAAATGAAATGATGAGAAAATTCATTCATCAATCGTTCTTATCCTATCAAGGTTTTTGCTATATTCAAGTTTGGACCAGCTCCACAAGCATTCCTATCATGCAAAGCAATCAAACTAAAATGTAACATCCTGGCCCCCTTTTAGGTGTGCAATTTCAAAGGATTGTAAATTTTGGCTGCGGAAGGATTGAGGGTGGTAGAAAGCTTCCGCATACTTTCTTCCAGCACGTGAAGTGCTTCACAAGTAATGGGTGATTCACTGAAGCCAATCTAACTAATGTCAAATGGTTGGTTTGCCAGATACAACCTTTCGCTAACGACAATTGTGTTAGCAATGGCATCATAGTCATAGGATGTTGTTCAAAAGAATTGCTCGACCGGACTAACATTTGTGCTTCATACATTTTCCTGAATTAAAATACTTGAGCAATTTGAGGGTCATTTAACTGTCCATTTAGAAACGAGGTAATTGATCTTTTGCCACACCTTTCATTGCATTTGATGATTTGCCCTATGATGTCTCAATGACATGTGGGTCCAAGGCCCACATGTCAATGAGACAAATAGGGCAAATCATCAAATTTCATGTTTATGTATGGGGCAAATGCTCCAATCTCCCTTTAGAAACCGGAATCCTACCTTAATCTTATACACAGAATGACAGAATTACAACACAAATCTTTCCCTAACTGGTCTACGTATCTTCATATGATGCAGCGAGAAGCAAATTATCAGTCGTATCAAAGGCGCTATCTTTTCCCCTTTTATAAGAAAAATGGAAGTTTTGCGATCTGACCACTACGAACAATAGCAGCAGCAACAGCCACACACCTTCCCGCCGTTGCTATCGACGGCGCGGCGGAGCCACTCTCGCGGCCTCCGCCACTGCGCGCAGGCCTCGGGTGCGCTCACCGGCGAGTTGCTCCGCCTGGCCGCCGCGCGAGCCCGACGAGTATCGGCGGCTCCACGCCGAGTCGACGTACGGGGTACGGTGCGGTTTGGTCCAGACGGAGGTGTGTACGAGTTGGTCCAACCGGGCCAAGTTTGGGTCTAACGGTCCAGAGGGTACAAATACAATTGGCACTTCTGTTAAATCTAATTTCTTAAAAACAAGGTCTGTTTTGAATTTGAGAATTCTTTTTTATTCAACAAAAATTAAATTTTCTGCGAAATCCGTGCGTTCTTAAACTAGCCAAGAACACAGTCAAATAGTTGAATGATAAGATAATACCATTCCAATACTAACAAGAACATCAAGTCATTGTCAGTGGACTCGGCCTGCTCCGTCGCTGCGCTCGGCCGAGCTTCACCCTAGTCAGCGTTGTACATCTGTCGCCATGCTCAGTCTACACCATGCTCTCGGCTTCGCACCACGTCCAATCAAATTTTTCAGAGGGGATGTTGTTAGGATAAGTTAATTTGTTTGTTGGAGTTAGTTTTTTCTATTTTTTGTTAAAGATTTTTTAGGGTTACTCAAGGAGAGAAGATGTACCACTACTACAACTACGTTCTTTTTAAGTAGTGAAGATAATAATAATAATAATAATAAGAGTAAATTGTATTTTGCACCAGATAGATTGCTACTTGTTTCACTTTGTACTAGGTTTAGACCATATTTTCACTTTACACTAGGGTGTTTCATTATGAGTTCCATTTGCACTACATAGCTTGCTTTAACCCTAACCGTCTCGCACCCGAACGTGCATTTCGTCCATGCCGACTCACCACGTCAGCTCAACTCAACTCCAAACCCAACTCATCTTGTCACCGTATCATACGGGAAGCGGCAGCTCAAGGCGACTTCGCTACGAGGAAGGGGCAAAGCGATGGCGCAGTGAGGACAGCAAGTAGAATAACAGAGCGACGTACAAGCCCCGCCCTCACCTCGCTATCTCCCCTCTACCCCTCCCTCTTCTTCTTCTCGACCTAAGAAGGAGTACAAGACATCGCCACCATTGCCTCCAAGCTCCACCGAGCTCAAACTCTGTATCTGATGAGCTTCTTCAAAAACCGTTCATGTCACATTGTATTTCACCACTCCCTCCTGCACACCCCAAAATTAATTTGAGTTTCGTATACGTAGCTACTCAGAATTGAGGTTCTTCTTCTCTAGATCAATCGAGCTTTTCTGCTATGGTTTGTCGTGACCAATGAGACTCCATTAGATTACTTCTTACCAGAGCATTACCTCTTCCTCTATCTTTTTACACACTCCTCTTCCCCGACGCACGTAGCTTTGCCGCCACCAATACCTGTTCGCTACCACCTCCCTCCGTCGCCATCAACATGTCTCCGACGCATCTCAACACAAACCACCATAACCACCAACTTTCTCTCACTTTCTGCATTCCATTTTGCCCAACCACCGAGCCTCACTGCCTCTCCATCGTAGGCGACGTGCGCCACCTGAGATGCCGCCACATGCCATTTCTCTCTACTGACGTGGAGGGGTGCCACATCACAGTCCGTGTGGTCATTCGACGTGGATGAGTGGCTCACCTACTAATGGGCCCTGCTTGTCAGGAGATGCACCAATTTAGACCTAAAAATGGTTGCCTGGTGTTAAGTGAAAGTTATTTTTAAACACCTTAGTGTAAAGTAAAACTATTAAGTAACCCTAGTGTAAAGTGAAACATCAAGCAATTTATCTGGTACAAAATGCAATTTACTCTAATAATAATAATAATTGTTGAAGTAACACACTTCAGTGATGATCCTACCTTTTGGTAGAATCGCACATATACCACATGATGGATTTGTTATGAATAGCGCTTGTGTTTATTATGAGCCCAATGAGCCAATAGATATACAAGTATAGGTGTGGCATATATGCAGGTAACCCCTTATTCAACAGGAAAATACACAGATAATACTACACACCTAACACTCTCTCAAACTTATAGTGGATCAACAACATGAAGTTTGAAGAGATAGAAACTATGCTGGGCTTTGTTCTATGCATTTGTGAAGAAGTCTGCCGACTGAAGCTCCTACTGAAAACCATGTGAACCACATGACTCAAAAGTCTCATCATAATCACGATCATACTCCTGTTGAAAACCACGTACCACGAAACGAGCTTGTAGTGCTCAAGAGAACCATCAGAATGAGTCTTAACCTTATAGACCTACTTGCACATAATAGAAGTAACATGGGCAGGAAGAGAAACAAGATCACATATGCCAATATACTCAAGGGCAGCAATCTCCTCTGCCATCGTATGCTGCTACTCCTGATGAAAACCGACATCATGATAAGAAGTCAGTTCGGCAAGAGCGGCGACAGCAAAACGAAAGCGCTTAGAAGACCAAATGGACTAGCGATCACAAAAAGCATATCGAGGAGGAGAGGCCGAAGGAGATGGTGCATTAGAAGAATTCTCAACTCACAGACGTCAAGTGTAGTAGAGAGGATTAGAAGGAACTAGGCCAAGATGAACCTCTGGATAGGGTGTCGGTGGCGAAGGAGGCACCGGAGAGACCAAAGGCTGTGGTGAAGGAGTGGTGACTATGAGGGTGACAGGAAAAGTCAAGAAAGAAAGTGGTTCAATAAGAATGCTGAAGTTGTGGAAGGAGGAGGAGGGTAGAAAGAACAAGACTCATCAAAAGTGATGTCTCGAGAAATCCGCATTCATCGGCCAACAGGATCCCAACAATGATATCCCTTATACTCAGAACTATACCCAGAAAAACGCACTCCATGGACTTTTGATGTGCTCACAAGGTGCAAGAAGAATATAACACACACACCCAAAAAGTCGAAGACTAGAATAATCAGAAGTCTTGTAATAGAGACGCTCAACTGGGATCCCACCTTGAAAAGCAGAAGAAGGCTAAATATTAATAAGGAAAGTGACTGTAGAAACAGTCTCAACCCAAAAGTATGGTGAGAGAGAGAAACAAACATAAGAACATGGGCTATCTCGGGAAGATGATGTTGCTTCCGTTTAGCCACACCATTCTAGGCATGAGCACCAGAACAAGAAAGCTGAGACAGAGTGCTATGCTCAGCAAGAAAACCATGAAAAACACGAATAGGAGAGTCAAACTAAGTATAGGTCATGGTGGCAAATTCTTGTAGATGAATGGAACCTCACTACAAGGTGGCATAAAGTATATCCATATGTTCCGAGAAAAATCATCAATAAAAATTATAAAATATTGATGACCTCCTCTTAAAACGAAAGGAGTCAAACCTCATACATCAGAATTAACAAGATCAAAAGGACGCTATGACATTAACTCACTAGAGGGATAGGGGAGTTGAAACTATTTGTCAAGCTTACAACTCTGATAATTTAGAAAAACATCACCAGACATAGACCCTAAAGACCATGATGAACTAAAGAAGATAGACATGACTCGCAAATATGTTCCAAACAATGATGCACTAAGCAAAAGACGTAGTGGAGAATGCAGCAGAAACGGAGGCAGTGGTGGAGGCGACAAGACCGATAGGGGTAGCGAAAGGAGGTGAAGCCAGTCAAGCTTCCAAAGCCACCATGAGTCATGACAGCGAGGGGTAGTACCAACCAGATCCCCGTGCGTCAATCCTGAACACAGCAAGAATCATAGTCAAGAATAACACAACAACCATGATCAGTAATCTGGCCAACAGATATGAGCTGCATTGTTAATCTGGAAATATGAGAAATAACAGAAACATGAAAAAGAGGAATTCAAAAGAGTGCCTTGTCTTGTAACAGAAAAGGAGGTACCATCTGTTATCTGAACAATGATCGAAACAGCTATAGGATTAATGGAAGTAAGACTAGTGAAATCAGATATCATATGAATGAAAGCACCAGAGTCAAGAATCCAATGTGATATACTTGAGGAAGGAAAAGTAGAATGTGGTCTCTCACTAGAAGATTGTGTAGCAGAACCAGATGGTGCAAGAGCAGCCATGTGACGCAGCAGTATGAGAATCTCCTAAGTGCCAAAAGCACCAGAGTTCCTCTAATAGGAGGAACCCTAATGCCTTTTGGAGGACAGCCACCTCAACGTACATCATTCTTCTTTCTATAGTAGAATTGTTTCACATGTCCATCCTTGTTGCAGTAGATGCAGTGGAGTCCCCTACCAATAGCAATTGTCACTGGTGAAGATGCCACTTGTGAAGGTGTAGCCAGAGGTGTTGCAGATGTAGAAGCTAGGGGAGTTGCCAAAACCGAAGGAAACGACGGTGACAGTAGCAGACCTGCACCACGAAGATGAATCTCCTCAGTACGAACAGCTGCAAGAGCCTCCAACAGAGTCACACGAGGGTGACGAGCCAGCAACTAAGCACAAGTCTACTTATACATAGCTTGGAGATGTGTCAAGAAGTCATAGATGAGATGAAACTCCAGGTGAGACTGCTAACACTAATAGCACTGACAAGTTTGGCAAACATCCGGTCCCAAAGAGTCAATTTGACGCCACACCACAGACAACTGAGCATAGAACTCGTCCATAGTGGCATCTCCCTGCTGCAGTGATTGCTCTTAATGTACAATAGCAAGATACAAGGAATCACCAAATTGCTCATGGCGGTTGCGCAGATGCGCCTATATCACCTGTGTTGAATCCAGACTAACCACATCTCCAGTAACATGCACCTCCATGCTAGCAACTAGAATAGCATAGACACGTGCATGCTTATCAATTCATGTCTTGTAGATAGTATAATGAGTCTGAAAAATCTCCATAGCATCCTCAAAATCATCAAATGACTCAAAATTATCAAATGACTCCTTACGAGTGTCTTCGTAAGCATTCTTCAGGAGCAAGCCCAATAGATGGAATAGAGCAAGGCGGACAAGGCAGCTCGCTAGTGAGAAACTTCCAAAGACACTTACCACGTATGTTGAGGCGCATGTGCTGAAACCAGTCTTGATAATTGAGACCATCAAAAGTCACCGGGTAGCGAGCAACAGAAACGGTGCATGAAGATGATGATAATTTTTTCTTCTTTTTTTTACTGAAAGCTCTTCTTATACAATATGGTTTCCAAACCATATTAGAGAGAGAATGACTTATGGCGACAAAAGCGGCGGGGAGGTGGCGACTCCGATGATGACGGCTGCTCCCTGGCGATGGTGGGCGGCAATTCCGAGAGCGCAGGCAACAGCCGTGCGGACAGCAGTGTCGGACACCTTGCAACAGCCCACGAGGAGGTGGCTCCCCGGTGGCAACGTCGCGACTCCCCGACGGTGCTGGACTCCAGAGGTGGCCTCAACGGAGGCGGGGAGGCGGTGACGATGGCTCGGCCCGAGAGGAGGCAACGGGCGACGATGGCGACTCCGATGACGGCGATGGCTCCCCAACGGCAATGGGTGGTGGGAGGCAACTCCGAGAGTGGAGGTGGCGATCAGGTGGACTGCTCGGCCTGAGAGGAGATAATAGGTCACGACGACAGCTACTGAGGAGGCAGTGACGATGGTGGCTGAGGAGGCAAGGGCGGCAAATGTGGTGGAGAGCGGCAAGCGCGGTGGAGATGGCAAAACTAGGCGACGGCTGAAAGGTGAACCAGTGGTGGCTTGATGAAAATAAACTATAGGTTTGCTCTGATACCATATTATGAATATCGATTGTATTCATCATGAGATCAATGGGCCAATATATATATATACATGTACATGTATAGTACATATGTAGATAACTCCTTATACAACAGGAAAAATACACAGGTAATAATACATATCTAACAGGATTACCAATGCACCATTAGGCTGAAGGCATTGCTCGAAATTAAGATAGCAGAATCAGCAAAGGTGCTTGAACCCCTTCTTCGAGACAAAACACTGAGCACATTCCTGGCATGATTTCAGCTTGAACTTGATCAAGGACAAGAACCTAAAGAATTCTGATCAACATAATGAACCAAAAAGCAGCAAAAGCACAGTGATATATCCCAGATTGGTGGTCATTAAACAATAGTAGTATTCTGCAATTAAGAAGTTCATTGTGACACTTGACCCAGCACTAGTTCTTACATAGCCCATACTTTCTGAAACAGTTAGCATTTTGTCTTATGGTGCACGAAGCATACATATAAGGATGGGATTTGTCCCATATTCTACTTGTAAATAAGTCTTATCATTGGGAGCAAAAGCAAATTACAATCCACTGATGATATAATAATGAGGTTACAGAGCAGGACAGCTCAAGAGAGAAAAATTAACCCACAAGAAACCAACCCTAAACTTGTGAAATTAAACAAAATCACAAACTTAAGAGAGAAATTTTAACCCACAAGAAAACAATCAATTCTTGTCAATCAAACCTCAACAACAACCACAATCGCCCTCAAGTCTTTTGAACTATCATAGCAATTCCAAACCTTACCCTGCAAAACAATAAACCACTCTGCATAGGCACCAACAACCACTCCTCTCATATCACCTCAGCATTTCTTGATCCCATTATTTGAACTATCAATTCTTGTCACCAGAAATTCAAGAAACTTCAAACACAACCAAAATCGGTATCTACAGTTAACCTAGATTGAATCAGTGGGCAGATACTCACCTCTACTCAAACTATCAGTGTCTCTCCCCAAATAAAGAACACAGGTAAAGAAAGGCTCCAAATATGACAAAAGTTATTAGAAGCAAGAGCCAACTATCATGGCAATTTGCATGGTCAACATGAACAAGAGCCCTAGATTTAGGCAAGAATATTAAAGAAGAACTGTTTTAAAGGGAATAATTTGAGTTGCTGTGATCTGTGAGTGATGACCAAGAATAAGATTTGAACTTTTGCTTTGGCCACAGCTGCATAAATTGTTGTCCTCCTGTCCCTCTAGTCAAGATTGCATCCTACCGTCATTGTCTTGATTTTTCACGAGACCTGGCTGAATATGGACTACAGTACAGGGCAAATAAGTTATTGCAAATAGACGAGATGGCAATGTGATATCATCCTCTACTTTAACAATTATGTCCTCCTACCTGTGGTGTTTGCACCTACGAGCATTGTGCCCTTTCATTTTGAATAAATATCGTGTCAAGCTGTAATATACTTTTTGTCAGTCTTTCTTCTCAATTCTTATCAGCCACAACACTCCGTGTCGCTCCTTCGTCTTCCTCCAGCGCAACAGAAACCTAGTATTGTTTCTTGTGTTTGTTTGCGGTTCTTCAGCCTCACTAGGTATAGCTGGTTTTCAGGCTAGGGTTAGGTTTGCTGTTCTTCGTAAGGTGAATACATACAGTACATATATAGCTAGTGTGTTGTGTTGAGAACGATTGATATGGAAGGATCAGGAGGAGGATCGAAGAAGGAGGAGTTTGCCGCCGGGGTTCAGGTTCCACCCGACGGACGAGGAGCTCATCACCTACTACCTGCGGCAGAAGATCGCCGACGGCAGCTTCACGGCCAGGGCCATCGCCGAGGTTGACCTCAACAAGTGCGAGCCATGGGATCCCTGGTAATTCCCAATTATTAAATGTGTACATGTACGTACGTGCGTATCAGTAGTGAGTGCATGCATGTAGGCATGATCAATTTCATTAATTTGTAAAACTAATTTGGGCTAATTTTGGTAGTACTTGATCTTGTTTATGTGTTTAAATTTCTACAATATGTATAAATCATATATATATATATATATATATATATATATATATATATATATATATATATATATATATATATATATATATATAGAGAAAGTATCGTTGATGATATAACACAGGTATATGTAGATGCGGGCATGGTTTTCAAGCAACTTACCTATCTGGGAGTTAGTTGTCTAGTTTTCTACGTGCATGGTGATTTTCAAAAGCAAAGCTGCCTATAAAACTGCTGCGTGTTCATATATCCTACAAAATTTATGGGAGTGGATTTCAAACTGGGTTTCTTAATTTGGTTTATTCTTTTGTCGCCGCGCTGAGTCCATGCTTAGTAGCTAGCTAATAAGTATGTGATGATCATCATATCATGATATGAGACCATGATAATACATCCGACATATGGACTTTCCTCTCTCTTTTTTTAAAAAATATGCCTGTGTGTATGAAATTTCAATATTGTTGTATGGTCTTATGTACTACCTACCTATTTTAGATTATAGTACCTGGTCTCAGTTTTATATATGTATGAAGCCTTTTCTACTCCTGGTATACACACATTTCCTATTTCCTATTTGTCATGCGACTTATCTAATTAGATATTATTAGTAACGAACTATTGGATGCTATATTATGTCTAGATGTACTACTAGGACTTAATTATGAACATCTCTTTTAATTTACTTATGAACATCTTCTAGTTGTTAGATATGTACTTGTTGCCGATGATATTTCCATATGTAAAACACTACCAAAATTGTTTGAAGGCCTTTTAAACTTTCCTCAAAAAGAGATTAAAGTTTATATAGGCAACACCAAGTTTTTGATTTCATACTCTTTACAAAGGTTGACACGATAAAGAAATGACAAATAATTTCTCCAAGATATATATATACTCATTATCAATATGATTGTGTTTATCTACATTTATGTCTCTTTTGAGCAATTTTCAAAATTTCAATAATATTTTGCAAGCTGATTATGCTCAAAAATATCCGCAAGTAACGTACGTGCAGTACATACCCTGCATGCCTACTATCCCAGTACGTAGTCACATATGTAGCCATAACAAACGATTCCAAAAGCATTTATTGGCACAAACAGCCGGTTAATTAGCTAGCTAGCTTAGACCCTTTAGTCTTGCTTGTAATAGAACCTTCGTGTACCACATTCAACGTTTTTGTTCTAGCTCTGTGAAAATAGTGGAGGTAACAAGCAGCTATGCATATAGAAAAGACCTGAAACCATAGCATGTACTGTGTTAATTAAGTTGTGCATATGTTGAGTTTAAGACAAGAGTTAGTATAAATAATAAGTACAACCGTAACTTTATGTATCTTCTGTATTAATTGAATTTTAGGAAGGCAAAATGGGTGAAAAGGGTGGTATTTCTTTAGCCTAAGGGACCAAAGTATCCGACGGAAAGACAAACCGCAACTACGTTCGAAGACAAGAAAAGACAAGGAAATCTTCATAGGACAACTACCAGACACGAGCTAGTAGGAATGAAGAACCCTAGTATTCTACAAGGAAGGGCTCCAAGAGGTAAAAACCAATTGGGTCATGCATGAGTATCGACCACTCTAAGTCAACCTCCAAACCAAGAGGTATCTCTCTCTCCAGTTTTTATGCCGTGTTAAGCACCCATATCAAACTTGATTTGGTTTGAGATTACATTTGATGGGGTATCTTCATACCCATAAAAAGTATATTTGAGATGTCAAACTCAAAAAAATTAATTCAACCGTTTAATTAGTTTGAACTATTTTTATAGTATACTCGTGCATTGAACTCAAAACTAGTTCAAACTAGTTTGAACCGAGTTCAAAACTTACTTACCATAGATATATCAAGGGTATAAAACATTTTCATACCCAAACTAAAAAATATTAATCATATGTATGGACGGTTTGATGGGGTGTCTAGAACCGTGCCTTATGTAATTTTCCTATATATATATATATATATATATATATATATATATATATATATATATAGCTAGTGAATATCATGGTAATACAACCTTCATTCATCATATGGAGGGATTGTTTGGTTTAAGAGTTGGTAAAACCCTCCAACAATGCTCATTCCCGGTCCCACCACCCACACCCTCCTTCCCTCTACTACAACATGACCCATTCATTCGGGGCCCCACCTTATATGACCCCTGCTGACTTGGCAGAACTCTCACGCTTTGAGGTACGGGTTGCACCCACACATCCAGCCACACCCTGGGTACATCAAC
Organism: Bonia amplexicaulis; assembly: GCA_036346245.1. Taxonomy (NCBI): domain Eukaryota; kingdom Viridiplantae; phylum Streptophyta; class Magnoliopsida; order Poales; family Poaceae; genus Bonia; species Bonia amplexicaulis. The sequence goes on along the minus strand of CM070761.1, from coordinate 12,483,778 downwards.
CCCAGCACCATTTACACTTTCCGGCCTTAACTTCAACCTGGAGCCCCGTCGTCGGCTATGCCACCGCCACCGCAACCTATCCTCCATGTGATGTCCATGGCGATGAATCAGACAAGTGCTACTAACCAGGTGATGACAGCTGAACAAATGGCACCAGGGCTCAGCAGCTGTATTATCCCACCTGCTGGGGATGGAGGTTTCAGCTCAGATTCTACTACAGGAGGTGCTGGCATTAGGTACCAGAATTTGGATGTAGATCAGCTGGTGGAGAGGTACTGGCCGGGAAGCTACTGAATGTAGGTGTGAAGCCAAGCAATTGTTGGTCTCATAGGAACAGGCAATTTGAGTGATCTTAATGTAGTCCTTTGTTGTATCGTTAGCTTATTCTCTCTCTCTTCTGTCGGTTTTTCTTGTGCCGTTTAGATTAGTTTTGTTTGTCTGCCTCGTAGAAATTAGAGGACTGTTTGCTTGACGTAATCGCGTGTACACCTAAAGGCTTAGTGAGCTCACAAATAGTACTCCACGATGACATTGTGAAGTGCATGCTTAATTTTCGCCTTGTGGGTTTCTGAACGTCGCGGATATATGATTCACTGTTTCGAGTTCACCGTGAATATGCGGCCATTGAGGCAAGCTTCCTCCACGATGGACAGGACCTTGTCGTCGTTAGAGGACGGCCGCCGTGATCAACCGGCCGGCCTGAAAGCACCCGCAACCGCCGCGTCGTAAAATTGCACCGGCGTGCGTCATCCACAGAGCACGGTGTTACTCGATGGAATCGCATTTGACTGGCACATCGAGCGGGTGCAGGAGGTTTGGAGCTTATGCACAGATTGGCAGCAGCAGATCGCGCAGATTGGCGGCATAAGATCGCATCATACGTGTTGGAAAGCTTAAGTTACATGAACTTATCTGAATTTCTACAAAAGAAGTGACGGTATGGCAGATATAGAGAGACGCTAAATACTTAAGTTTCGATAACAAACACCGTAAGGTTAGGAAGCTGTGAAGACGAATTACAAAAAATGACCGATAAAATGAAATACCCACAGATTTAACCTCGTAATCCCTGCTCAGCAACGCGCTGATAAAAACCCACCACGTTTTCGTGTAGTATTACTTACTACTCGCGAAGAATACAAAGGTTTAGATGACCCCAGATCTAAATATTTGTATGCCATCCAACACACTCATCAGTGAAAGCTACATCATTGTACTTCCAAGATCTGCACAGGACAAAATCAAAATATTATGTCAAGCGCTGATACCGTAGAATAACAGGTGATTCAAAGGCTGTTACTGAAACTTCAATGATTTTAGAAAACAAACAAAATTTCGATCGACCAAAAGTACTGATTCCAACAATGAAGAAGTGTATATAGCTGCACATGGATCTGATTTTACTGACATAGGAACAAAGTGGTATTTTCTTCAACTACAGTGAGAGAGACCACAGACAAACAGAAAGTGTTTACCTATGGTCTATTTGTCAGCATGCGGCGCTTGTGTCTCCGATGGCCATGGTTCAATTACTGTTCGGGATTTTCTGTTTCTTGAGCTACATAAAAATGAAAAGATTGAAATCATACAACAAACACAGTCAATTCACCTAAAGCCATGTCAAGCAACCATTAGCTGAAAAGTGAAAAGAAACACTAACCAGAAGGTTTCCACTAGAGTGTGTAAAACATAAACGGGCATAACCCAAAGCAGAAGCCTATCAAGACAGACATTAAGACGTTTCATACTATAAACCAGTAGAAGCACATGCTCTAATTGATTGTTCAATTGGTGCTCACCAGAAACCACCCAACTTTCAGTCGAAATTGTTTTACTAATTCATGTTGGTGCATGTAATCCAGTATAGTTTCCTGAGCCTGAAAAAAGTTGTTGAGATTCTCTGATCTATGCTGTGAATCTTGAGACTAGTATACCGTTTGCTTATAGAAGAAATAAACGAGAATAGTTGAAGATAAAGTAGGAAGGTTAACTAAATGTAATTCTGTTTCATCCAGCCTACTGAACAGTAAATAGGTGCAATTTAGCAACAGTTTGATATATACTAGTATATAAGAAAACACACAAAAGATTTGAGGATCAAGATAGTGTTTGATGCAACCCAATTACCTAAGGTGCACAAAGAAACGCTGCTTGAAAGTTTACACTGTAATCACTAACCACTGGACAGAGTGGATCACTGATGGCATTGTATCTCCAAGAACTTATGGTAGGTCCGTAGTATTACCACATAACCATACAGAAGGACACAGAACCCAAATAGTATTAAACTATTAACTTATAGGGCAGAAAGTTCCATTAGATTAATTGATGATATGCAATCTATTAGAGGGCTGCAATGAGCGTTGCCTCCATAGAATGAGAGGACAAGAGCTATAGAAGATATCTGAATTTTGGAGAAGCCACACTAGGGATGTATGGAATTATGGATTTCTGAAGTTTGAGAAATTATAACACCTCTTATTAGAGTTTGCCTTTGTTACATGCAAAGATCATGGATATTAGCAATGCGGCAGGCGGACCACCCTTCACACAATATCGCTTTGATGTGCATGGTGATATGACGGCGGCGCGCCCACAACGTTAACCTTTTGGTAGCAAATTAAATCGACAATGTAATAGAACATACATACACCATATCACCAAGCCAGCAGTAGCACCAACAGTCCAACACCAAGCAATCAGTCGATGGAAGCCATAGCAGCCCAACACATGCCCATAGAAGCGAGCAAGAGATCAAAATCAATCACTTTTTCTACCCATCGGATGAATAATCAACGGTCCATATCATCTCACCACCCATATAAACCCCCCAACCCCCCCCCTAACCCTAACTCCTCCTCCCCACCGCCACCACCATCCCATCGCGCCACATCCCTGCAGCTGCTACCCCTCTTCCTCGCCCCCGCCTCCCATATTCCTCGCCCCGCGCCCTCCCCCGCGGAAGGAGGGCGGGGAGACGGGAGGAGAGGTCGGAGGGACTGGGCGCAGGATTCCGCAAGGCAAGGGAATGGACCTCAGCCTCCTGCGCCATGCCGTCATGCTAACGACGAGCCCCGATATGGCGCCTAACCATCATGGCAAAGATGAAACATTAAGATCTTAAAAACCTACTAGACCTCAGCAAGCACTTGCCAAATAGATAATCACCCATTACACCAATACAAAAGGTCTGTACGGTAGTGCTATTCCAGCAGAAAAACCAGTGGAAGTTATTTGATGCTGAATATATAAGAATCTATGGATTAAAATCACCAAAACTACCCTACAAGTTCATCCAAAGTTCCACAAAGCAATAGAATTAAGGGTCACAGAAGCATGAAAAGGTCTAAAACAATCAAGCATTAACATTTAACAGGAACCAAAAGCTGGAATACTTAGAAAAGATAGAAGGGAAAAAAAGAAGAAGAAATCGCTGATGATGAAGTAGTTATCTCAAGAAATTTTCATATAGCTTTTTAGTGTAAGGCTTAAGAGCAGTTTGAATTTTCTCGATATGTGTTTACTGGCCTTAGCAACTTGACAATTAAGGTTTGGATAACTTCTTGGCTTCTGAAAACATATAATCAAACGACATAGATCAATGACTTCACAGGGCTTCACTACAAAAAATGTGACCTAGATGTCAAGAACATGGTACTGTAATCTAACCGACTTTAGTGACTGGAAGGGATCAGCAAACTATGTTTTGACAACATGAGGTACAATAGCATCCCTTGATGCTTGAAAACCTCACGTTTTGCTGAGACCATTTCACATAAGCTCGTGTTTGTCTTTTGAAACCCATTTCTTTAATAACAGGAATCCATTTCTTCAAAAAAATGTCATTGTTAGTGAAAATGAATAAAATGCAAAATTCACAAATTAAGTACTAACAATGATTTGATTACCAAAATTGGCTAAAATAAACAATATGATCATTTTAAATTTCAAACAAACTTTATGCTTTACAATTTCTTGAACACATTTAGGAACAAGAAGAAATTACCCTCAGTTTTATGGGCCTGGCCCATTCCTTTGCCTGACGATTTTTCGATACCGCAGTGTTTAATTCATAGTAAATAAACACACAGAGATGTGTTTAATCTGTCATTTCATATAATTAAAAAATAATAAATAGGCCAGGAGCACCTTTGCAATAAGCTGTTGACAGCAGGTTTCCATGTTCATTCCAGTGACTTGACATCACCTCCTACATGATAACGATCACTGTGATGAGAAAGTAAACTAAAGAGGAGACATAGTTTTAGGTCCACTTGTACCATAGAAGCGCTGTGTCGCTAACAGGTGAAAACCATGCTCCATGAACCTGCCAAAGAGTAATAATCATATTTGCCACAATAATCGCAAGAAAAGCATGCAACAGTGGGAGGATTATACTCATGACAGGCATAGTCACCATCATCAGGATTCAGGAGTTCTCGATGCACTACAACTGTGCTAGACAACAAAGATGTGCACAGGTGCTCAATCATGCTCGCTCAGTGATTAGAAGAGTGTTATTATTATGTAACTTCACCAAAATTACACCGCTGAGCTGGCCAACTAGTTGCATTTGGAATGTTTGTACAAAAGTCCTTGACGTGCTGCACCAAGATAGCAAATAGCTGATCTAGTCTAAAATTCATGTCGTGTTACCTTACTGGCATTAATCAAATTCACATCAAGCTGAAAAGTGGCAACCAATGATAGGACAACAGCTAGCGATAGATATATATTTACCTCTCTCAGCTCTCTTGATCTTGTTGAAGTTTCTAACTGCACCTCATCAGCTCCCTACAAACATGACATGAGAAACAAAAGATTGAACAGAATGCATCCCAGAACTATGTCAGAAAATTGTATCACAGTAGTAACATATATCACAAACCTCGGCAACTTTAAGAGCATGCTCAGTCTTCTGGATCCTACGCTTTGCTCATCGCTTGTCTTTGGAGCTATTAAAGATATAAACAATATAAATAAGGACAGTTGGCGAATGATAAAAGTATTAACCATTTTTCTTCTTAACAGGATTACCAATGCACCATTAGGCTGAAGGCATTGCTCGAAATTAAGATAGCAGAATCAGCAAAGGTGCTTGAACCCCTTCTTCGAGACAAAACACTGAGCACATTCCTGGCATGATTTCAGCTTGAACTTGATCAAGGACAAGAACCTAAAGAATTCTGATCAACATAATGAACCAAAAAGCAGCAAAAGCACAGTGATATATCCCAGATTGGTGGTCATTAAACAATAGTAGTATTCTGCAATTAAGAAGTTCATTGTGACACTTGACCCAGCACTAGTTCTTACATAGCCCATACTTTCTGAAACAGTTAGCATTTTGTCTTATGGTGCACGAAGCATACATATAAGGATGGGATTTGTCCCATATTCTACTTGTAAATAAGTCTTATCATTGGGAGCAAAAGCAAATTACAATCCACTGATGATATAATAATGAGGTTACAGAGCAGGACAGCTCAAGAGAGAAAAATTAACCCACAAGAAACCAACCCTAAACTTGTGAAATTAAACAAAATCACAAACTTAAGAGAGAAATTTTAACCCACAAGAAAACAATCAATTCTTGTCAATCAAACCTCAACAACAACCACAATCGCCCTCAAGTCTTTTGAACTATCATAGCAATTCCAAACCTTACCCTGCAAAACAATAAACCACTCTGCATAGGCACCAACAACCACTCCTCTCATATCACCTCAGCATTTCTTGATCCCATTATTTGAACTATCAATTCTTGTCACCAGAAATTCAAGAAACTTCAAACACAACCAAAATCGGTATCTACAGTTAACCTAGATTGAATCAGTGGGCAGATACTCACCTCTACTCAAACTATCAGTGTCTCTCCCCAAATAAAGAACACAGGTAAAGAAAGGCTCCAAATATGACAAAAGTTATTAGAAGCAAGAGCCAACTATCATGGCAATTTGCATGGTCAACATGAACAAGAGCCCTAGATTTAGGCAAGAATATTAAAGAAGAACTGTTTTAAAGGGAATAATTTGAGTTGCTGTGATCTGTGAGTGATGACCAAGAATAAGATTTGAACTTTTGCTTTGGCCACAGCTGCATAAATTGTTGTCCTCCTGTCCCTCTAGTCAAGATTGCATCCTACCGTCATTGTCTTGATTTTTCACGAGACCTGGCTGAATATGGACTACAGTACAGGGCAAATAAGTTATTGCAAATAGACGAGATGGCAATGTGATATCATCCTCTACTTTAACAATTATGTCCTCCTACCTGTGGTGTTTGCACCTACGAGCATTGTGCCCCTTTCATTTTTGAATAAAAAAGATAATTAACACATATATGCACATATTACCAGCATATTTCTCTTAAGAAAATGCAGTCGAGAATCTGCCCGAATGGCGTCTCTCTTCAAATTGAAGCACCAGTTTCTCACTCCCTTTCCCCCCAAATTACGATCTTGAGCTCCTATTTTCAGCTCAAATTGCTCGGATCCCGAGGAAACTTGCACAGACAAAACAAAAAGAACGGCACGCATTTGGGATCATACGCAGTCTGTTATATATGTATCACGGATTTAAAAAGACCAAGCCAAATTAACTACAAAAATTTTGCAAAGCTGCCAACAGAGACTAAAGAAATTAGCCTTGTATGATCTAGGATTCTAGATTACTACTACTGTTTGTTCCTAATTATTCTACGAGTTGGTTGGGATTAGAGGAGACCCAGCCCCGGTGCCCCGGCCTGACCGACTGCCGCGACTACAGCTTATCTCCATCCCTCCCCCGGGTCAAAGGGGGTGGTGGGCCCTTCCGACGTGGCCGTATCCGAGCGTCTGGGCCCACCTGCACGTGTCCTGTTTGCTGAGTCATGGACTCATGTGGAACTCAATTAGATAGCAGTGGTTTAGCCAGAGCAGAAAGAAAATTTCTTCAGTGATCGCGCGTACGTACGTTGTTGTGAATGTTCTTCGTCACCGCGTCGGTGTTCATTTGTTCAGTATACTACTTCCTTTCGCCTTGTATTTGTTTGCTGCGTGCGATTGCCCATAGAAACATATATGGTTTCTTACGTTTGACTTCAGAATTTTGCTAGAAATGCAAGCGTGCGTGTGTATATATATAAGCAGCATATTCCATACTTTGACTGCATACTCTCTTTTAAAATATACCATTTAAACGAATATTTTATTCCACTTTATGACATTCGATATACTTAAATATGAATTCTAAGATACTCTAATGTGAATTGATTGAACAATTTTAATTGGAACTCTTTATTTGTGCTATATATCATTTTCCATATATAAAAGGACTATATATGCAAATTATGTTATAAAAAGAGGATTTTTCTGAAATTTTTCGTAGAACCTATTTTGGAGTATATTATAATCATTATTAGAATATTCTCAAATAGATAAAGAGGTATAACAATATCATTAAAGTAGTATATGAGAAGTAGGAGTACGTACTCTTAGGAGTATAAAACTATTTTCATATATATATACTAGTTATGTACCCGTGCGTTGCAACGAAACTCAATTGCATATATAGATAATCGTGCTATAGAAGAGAATTGCTCTGATTGGTTAGAAAGTAGAGGTGAGAAGTTGAGGGAATAAAGCGGTTAGAGGAGAATGGATGTCCAACCATCAACGCGTGGGAGGGGTGGGTGGGCCCACACGTCAGACAAAGTATCTTTTTTTGTCAAGAGAGGTGGAAAAGGTGAGAGAGACCGCACCAACCGCCAACTCCTTCTTTTAGAATAGTAAAGATATGGAAATACATATGCTTCGTACGTAGTAACCTTTTCTTTTGATGATGTAGCCATTTTACTATGAATAACTCCTTACGGATACTCAGTCTTGAACAGGTGTTGATAAACATCATCCGGATGTTTTTTTTCTAACTATCATCCAGATTTGTGACCATTGGATTAGAGATCTAACGACCATGAATTCTCTCTCAACCCCTCCAAAAAAATATCCCCTCCTCCAAAAAAAAGGCGATCCAACGGTCTTAAATCTGGATGATTGTTCGAAAGAAAACATCTAGGTGATGACTAGACACATCCATCTTGTACTTATCTAGACAAGACACTTAGCAGATTGATCGACCATTCTCTCACACGAAGAGATAGGAACCCACAAGCAGATGCAGCTACAAGCTTGGATGCGATTAATTAAGCACTGACGCCGCATGCATGGGGTACAGCTTGATTTGATTAACAATCAAATTAACAACACAAGGCGATGAAAGGACAAGCTAGCTAGGTATCAGAGGCAAACACCGAGTAGTAGCAGCGCGCGACGATCATCCTTGGCACTGTTGCGATGATGACGACCCGGATTTGAAAGATACAGCCAGCTGCGAACCGCGCGTGGACGAAGAAGACATGCAACATCCTTGTTGCTCACGACCCCCGGTTGGTACAAGCGTCACCAACACACATTTCCGCGCCCGTGCCTCTTATATCTTTGCCCTCTACATGAAAAAAACACCTCAGAATGATGCAGAGACAAAAGGCTTCTTAAGAGAGACATTTAGCTGCATGCCGTGTGTTGTGTTCTTCCTCTCTCTCGTCGCCTAGTCGTGATTAAGCTAGCTAATATCGCCTTTTTGTCAAATCATTTCGTTCTTGAATTCGTTAGCTACCCATCTAATACACTCCATCGCGTCCTTCGATCTAGACTCCTCCAAGTGCAACAAGAAACCTGGATATTGCTTTCCTTTGTGTTAATTTGCAAGTTGCTGCAGCTTGCTAGCTAGGCATAGCTAGTTTTTGCAGGCTAGGGTTAGGGTTTTTGTGGTTCTTGGTAAGGTGAATACATACATAGCTGTGCTGCGTTGAGATCGATTGGTATGGAAGGATCAGGAGGAGGAGGAGGAGGGTCGAAGGAGGAGGAGAGCTTGCCGCCGGGGTTCAGGTTCCACCCGACGGACGAGGAGCTCATCACCTACTACCTGCGGCAGAAGCTCACCGACGGCAGCTTCACGGCCAGGGCCATCGCCGAGGTTGACCTCAACAAGTGCGAGCCATGGGATCTCCCTGGTAATTAAACATGCATGAACTGTACATACATATATATATATACGCATCGATCAGTGCATCATGCATGAATGATCAATTTCATTTGTGAAATTTGATATACATATCGGTACTTGATATATATCGGTTTAATTTTTCTGCCGTATATGCATGACAGCTTGGGCATAATTTTTTTTGAAGAAGATAATCTGCGCGTCATCATAGCATGTTATTGTTGACTAGCTATATGCATAGGTATAGGAGTTTTCATGCTTATTTCAAGCATCTCACCTACCGGGAAGATAAGTTTGTCTAAATTCCAGACGTGCATATGGTGCATATTTTTTTCAAAAGCTAAAAACCTAAGCCTAGCTTGAACTACTACGTCTGAATACATCCTACGTAAATTATGGGGAATGAATTTCAAGCTTTCTTAATATGATAGTATTTATTTGTTGCCGTTGAGTGCTTGCTTAGTAGCTAGGTATATCATGATGATATCATCCCATGACAATACATGCATATATATCCTCTCTTTTTTAGACTGCATATACATCCTCTTTAATTTGTCGTTTTTATGTAGTGTTCGTGTTTATATCCTCTTTTGCGCTTCTTTTCTTCTTCTAGTTCGTATCTTATCTACGAGTTGGTGATTGGAATATAAAAACTTCTAATTTTAATCTCTTATGCACTTATGCTCTTCTGTCCACATATGCAACTGTCTCCAGATACCTCTTCCTCTGTCGTAACTATCTAATTAGAAATTATTACTGGTAAACAATTGGATATTCTATTATCTTTGTGCATAGATGTAGACTTATGGACATATATATCTTTGATGGAACTACGTATATACGTGTTATCAATAATTTCCATGAAAGATGTGAAAAAACTATCAAAATTGTTTGAAGTGCTTTTAAACTTTTCAGATCAAGGTATGGACATAGATAGAATATACTATGTACCGCAAGTTAATTTTCAATCTCATATATACTCTTTATAAAAAAAATAGACACGGAAAAGAAATGACAAATCATTTCTGTAACTTGTGTGTACTTGTATATATTATGTGCCTATGCCTTACTCTCCGCTGGAAAAAAAACTTATACAACCTTTCGAAAGTTCAAATGTTCATTATTAATATTTTGGGTACCGACGCCCTCAAAGCTATGTGCAAGTGCAGTACATATCCTGCATACCTACTAGTATAGTAGT
>CM070761.1:12421460-12473436 GCA_036346245.1 Bonia amplexicaulis | reverse complement strand
TGGTAGGCTCCCTGAACATCTCCTTCTAGAAATATTCATTCGGTTACCAATCTGCGAGTGGGTTCAAATATCATGTGTCAGCAAGCACTGGGCAAACATATTTCAAGGAGAATGCTTGTGGCAAACCGCTATTGCAAGGAACTGGCCATCAGCTGGTTTCCAGAAACGCTGGCCTGGACCAATTCCCAGAGGTTCTGCTAGGAGGTTAGTTTTGTAATCTGATGTTGTTCTGTCTTCTCCATCGTATGATGTTGTTGAAAATTTCAAATATTGCCAACTGCTACTCTATCTGCACTATTCCTACTTCCTTGCACTTGTATCTACTGAAAAAATCGCACAAATGTGAAACAAGAATAAAAGTCTCAACTATCGAATTGTCTGCATTATCATTGTAGTCTTAGATTCCTGCGTCTTGTAAACCACATGCTTGTTAGATTTACTTCAGGCAATTTCACTTTGAATTGAACTTCATGTGAGGAAGTGCAAAGAACTTGTTTCTGCTATACATACTATATCAGAACTGGGGAGTTGTAGCTCTCTTTGAATATCATCTAGCATTTCAACATCCAGTGAAAAATATTTTTTGGACCATTTATAGGAGATTCCAAGCATTATATGTCAGTGAGAACCTTGTCCCATCTGGTGGGGAGATTGATGAGCTTGTTGGTCACACTTATCTCTATTTAAAAGAACAGCTTGAGTGCCCTGCCATTCCTCCTTCCAGCATACTTCATGGCACCATCATTGGTGAGGTTTTCTGTTCCAACTTGTCCAAGCATGGAGGATTTTTACTAGCTTCAGTGACGGCATACTTTTACTGTTGAATGATCATGTTCAAAATCACTTTTCAAAGATAAAACAATTGGAAGGGTGCTACTAAATCATGCCAGGTAAAATTTTGATAGCACGTCTAGCACTATAAGAAAGAACATTGGATATTGTAGGATTGATAATGAAAAGTAATAATGATCCAATTGCATGGCACGTTGAGGTGCTGTATGACTGCTATGTGTTCTTAAGAAAGTATTTATATGCTCCAGTAAAAGGAAATCTGGGCAGATTCTCAAACAAATGAGTTGACAGGCTATGTTTTCAACAACTCATTAGCAAATGCAGGTGTTTTAGGATCACGCAATTCCCTTCTGGGAGGATAGAATATTACTTAAAATTATTGACCTTTCCCCCATCAGATTTGAGGCTCGATGAGATATTTTAAAGCTGCCTCCAGTGGAATGCTTGGAAAACTATGTGTTGTTGCTTTTATGTACCATAAGCTTCATGCTTCTATATACTAAGATTCATGTATTGCTTCATGACTTGAGGATTGATGATACTCATGTCTATGCTCACACTGAATTAACATTGCTTTCTTATATTCTGTGCAGATCAGTTCATTGCTTGTGGTAGGACAGGAGAAAAGGCCCATGAACTTGCTTCGAAGATATGGCTAGCAGTCATTGACAACTTGGAAGAAAACCAGCGAACTTTCTTGCTGTTAAAACACCTCGCACATGAGGGAGAAGTAACAGCTGTTTCCTAATTTTATTTATATTCTTAAAACAGAAAAAAGTATCGTCACTTTTGGCGTGCCAATGCAATGGACACATTAATTCCTTTTTATCCAAGTGTTGGCTTCAGAATGTCTGCATTTTTCATCAATACCTACTCTGATTCATGTTGATGTAGCATAATCGTAAATAAGGGGCAATATAGATAACTTCATATTGACATTTTGATATGCTAATATGTATAGTACGATACTTGCTGAAAATTGGTCTTTCATCTTTTATTTGCAGTTTTTCCTTCCATTTCCGTATTCCAGATCATATAAAGTCCTGTGGAGGGTGTTTGACAAGCTGTTCACCGACTTCCGTGACTGTTTCAGTCGGGTGGATTACCATGATGCGCTAGCGAGTGCCAAATCTAGGTTTCAGCCAGTACCTTCTACATGGCTTGGCCATTAGCGCACAGTTGTTGTTGTTGTGCACTGCACACTGTCTTAGATGTAGCAGCTATACTTCCAAAGTGCAATGGTGGATGCCAATGAATGGATATTCCAATGGATGATTTGTATACATTTAGCACCTTGACAACTTCAAGAACACCAAACTCTTGTTTGATTGGAAAAATTCGTGTTCTTGTAAGTTCTTAAATCTGATTCTATGCAATTCACTGTTTGTTCAGTTGCTTCAGTTCAGTGTATGCTACACATTCAGCATAATCCGGTTCTCCATTTTCAGCTTATGATAGAAATGGTGATTTGAACTTTGCTATACAGTTTTTCTGGTGAATGATGAATCAGTGTACTGGAAGTATCTAATTGGAATAAGAGTTTGGAAATCTCTATTGGTCTTTTGTACTCTGACCTGTATTAAGTCGAACAAAACACTAGCTATTAGCACATAATATCTTCAGAACACAAGGTAAAATCGTAAATGAGAACTGTTACGAATATTATGTGTATATTGAAGAAACTCAATAAATAATATATATAGTGAGTACAAGAGGATATTACAGTGGAATATGCCATATGCGGATAAGGAAAGCGAGTCATATAAGAAATGAATAATATAATTCATATTTTATCTCTAATATCTTTAACACCCCCCTTAAATGCAAGACGTATATAATAGCATTATATTTGATAAAAGGGTTAACACTAAAACAAGAAAAATCTGAAGTCCGAGTCTTCATCGTTGCGTGCAGCTTTTGAATAAACTGTCAAATCAAGCCGAAGAGAAATAGATAAAAGCATGGTGGTGCAGATCGAATCCCAAGATGGCGACGGCGCAGTGTACAAGATGCAGAAAACGCGCGGCGGCCTTAGAAGCTCGGGGCGACGGCTAGAGAAGCGGCGGCATCATAATGACTTTTACGATCTGCACGTGGCTCAGAGAGTAGAGTGGCAGTTGCTGTTATACAAAAGAAAATTTCTATACTTCTATGACTGACAATAAATTTGTGGACTCGCACGGCTTGGACGAACTAAAAAATTAGAAACTACAGACTTGGATGGACGCAACGGAAAACTCACCAAAAAACGCAAAAACAACATATACTAACAAAAACCATATCCATCTCTCATCCTCTCCCTTACATCCTCTCATCACACCCCCCACACCTGCTCTCTCTGCCTCCTCTTTCTCTCGAAGAAGTGGCCACCCTCAGAAGAATCGCTCTCTGCTCCAGGGGCAGCAGATACGGAAGACGAGCAGAAGTAGATCGAGATTAGGGTTTTAACCTAATCTCCGATACCATGTTATGAATATTATGTATATATTGAAGAGATCTAATGGACAATATATATAGGGAGTACAAGAGGATATTACAGGGGAATATACCATATGTGGATAAGAAAAACGAGGTATATAAAGAAAGAAATAATATAATTACTATTTTATCTCTAATACCCTTAACAAGAACAACCATTTAAAATTATCATCCCCAACGAAAACCTAGTGCACTATTGCTCTTTCCAGCACAATACACATGCAGACATGCAGTTGGGCATGCTTGCACAACAGATCATCTCCAAATCACACACATTGCATGATAAACTGTCCATAACGACCTGCTTATCTTATAATTCCTACCTTTTTGCAAACTATATGTGCTTACAATCATTACACCTCAGTGCAGCATTGCTGACCTGTCTCTGAAAAACCAAGCTCCAAAAATGGCCAAGTCGTCCATCCTTCTGCTTCTGCTCGTCATGATCTGTCAAGTTCTTGCTCGCGCCGATCCGATGCTGAAGAGGTTCGAGCAGTGGATGAGCAAGCATGGCCGTGCCTACACCGACGCAAGCGAGAAGCAGAGAAGGTTTGAGGTCTACCGGAGGAACGTTGAGCTCATTGAGAAGTTCAACTCCGTGAGCAATGGCTACAAGCTGACTGACAACAAGTTAGCCGACCTGACGAACGAGGAGTTCAGGGCCAAGATGCTGGGCTTCAGACCTAAGAGTAGAACCGGGCACACTTCGAACAGCTTGAATTCTGTTTGTTATCTCTTTCAAACTATGTGTTTGATAGTTAATTCTAATGCTTGGAACAAATGGTAATTGAAAGCTCTTTATGCTATTATGCTAATATGTGTATCTGACACAAATATATGTTTTGGTTTTGGGTAAATCATAGGTGACAATGCCTGAAGAGAACGGTGCCGCTCTACCAAAAAGCATGGATTGGAGGAAGAAAGGAGCAGTGGTGCCGGTGAAGAACCAAGGGACTTGTGGTATGTGACTATGTTAGACGCTGATAACATCAGTGCATGATAACTCACGTAGATTCCTCTTGTCAATTGATGGAACTGAGGCTTCTTAATTCGAATGGAATTTTGCGTTGCACAGGTTCTTGCTGGGCGTTCTCTGCCGTTGCGGCCATGGAGGGCATCAACCAGATCAAGAACGGGAAGCTGGTGTCCCTGTCGGAGCAGGAGCTCGTCGACTGCGACGCCGAGGCCGTCGGGTGCGCCGGCGGGTACATGAGCTGGGCGTTCGAGTTCGTCATGAAGAACCACGGCCTCGCATCCGAAGTGAGCTACCCTTACCAAGGTACGCACGCATGTGTCCGTCCATGGATTGCACTATCGAGAGATCAAGAATCTGTTTATGCTTGCTTGGCTTGTGCACGCTTGATCGACGTTGTCGGATTGCATGCAGGCGCGAACGGCGCTTGCCAGACGGCGAAGCTGAACGAGAGCACGGTGAGCATCGTGGGGTACCGGAACGTGACACCCAACAGCGAGCCGGACCTCCTGAGGGCGGCGGCGGCGCAGCCGGTGTCCGTGGCCGTGGACGCCGGCAGCTTCATGTTCCAGCTCTACGGCAGCGGGGTCTTCACCGGGCCCTGCACCGCCGAGGTGAACCACGGCGTCACGGTGGTGGGCTACGGCGAGACGGTCGGCGCGGTCGGTGGCGCCGGAGAGAAGTACTGGATCGTGAAGAACTCGTGGGGGCCCGAGTGGGGCGACGCCGGCTACATCCTCATGCAGCGCGACGCCGGCGTGGCGTCCGGCCTGTGCGGCATCGCGCTGCTCCCGAGCTACCCGGTCATGTGAACCTTGTGGCGCGCGCGGTGTCAGGTGTTCCGGTGCGTTTACTTGGTGATGTAATTATGCATGTAACCATGGTGAAAGTGTAAAAAAACAAAAATATCTGTGCCAGAAGTATGTAAAAAGCCTGAAACCATATTTACTGGAGGCCCGAAGCAATACCTGGAAACGACATTTGTTCAATCTGCATGGCAGCTTCAAGTTTGAGTTTGCCTTGTGACAAAGCTTACTCGAATGTTGCATTCGGATTTCTTGAAGGAAATTCTAGTGTACTGGTTGGGCGAGAGCTCTTCACTCGAATGGATCAAACCCTCGTATGCCTCTTGTTAATCTGATAATCATTTTAGTAAAAACTGTGTGCCTGTGGTTGAAGGGTGTTCCAAGATTTAGAGAAGCATAGCTCCTACCTTGTACACAGAGTTCCAAGTGTCTTTGAGCCAGATAAAGATGCATTTAGGAAACAGCATTAAATTTACTCAACAGCAAGTTTGAGCAGTACAAATCCTCCATAACATCAGTCATCGTTATACCATATCCATAACACGACAGATTTAATCAGCACAACAAAATATAACAGGATTACCCAAAGCCGTCCATACATTATGGAGAAACATTTTGTGAAATACATAATTTTCTAGTTAAGTGCCAAAAATATCAAAGTGGTTGTTGTAGGGGTGGCCCAACCCTCCGTGACTAGACCTTGCAACTGGCCCAATTGTAATAGACCCAATAGTATAGAGAAATGTGCAAATGTACCTCTATCTTTTGTAATTATTAAGGGATAGGTGGGAATTTCTCATCCTACCTCACTCTATATATAAACCCCCAAGAGGGACATAAGGAGAGCAGATCCACTCATTTTATCACCAGTTCTCTCTCCATAGTTCTCTGCTGGTTTTCTAAAGCGATGCTACCGTCAGCGACGGTCTACCGTGCTAGATGCTATTGACGGCTACCATATTGCACCAGCACAGGCGGGGGTGGCGCCTCTCGTTGTCGACATCACGGCACTAGAGAGTCGGCCTATGTGTGTGATGTACACCGATTTTGATTGTCGGATGACCACTGTGTGATCACGACTTCGCACGACGTGTCCGACCCTCCCTCGTGGTTGTAGACACTTAAGGCTTCATGTACAACCGCGTCGTGGCCAGCACTTCACCGACCACCTCGTACGCGTGCACCAGGGGGTTCGCCGCACAAATTCATCTGACCACGTCGTGGTCGAAGACGCTTCGTTTGACGATTCGTGGTCGTAGATGCTTCGTCCGACAACTTCGTGTTCATACATGCTTCGTCCGACGGGAGATGGGCCGCATGCGCATCAGATCCATCTTGCCGCCGACTTCGTTCATGACTAGAACGAAGAATGAGGGATGGGCCGCGCGCGCGTCGAGGCTTCATCTCACCACCGACTTTGTCAAAGCCAGTCCTAAGGGTGGAGGACAGAGCTCACGCATCAAGGATTTCGTCTCGCCGCCAGCTTCATCAACGCCAGTCCGAAAGGTAGGGGACGGAGCGCGTGCCTCAAGACTTCGTCCCACCGCGGCCGTCGGCCGACGCCAAAGGGCGGGGATAGAGCACGCCTCAAGGCTTCGTCCCACTGCCGGCTTCGTCGACGAAGTGTCCGACGGGGGACGGTTCACGTGCGCGTCAGATTCATCTCGCCACCGACTTCCTCCACACCTAGTCCGAAGGGTGGGGACAAACCACGTGCGCTACAGCTTCATCTCGCCACCGCCTTCGTCGACGCCAGTACGAAGGGTGGGGGATGTAGCATGTGTCAAGACTTCGTCTCGCCGCCACCTTCATCAACCTCGAGTCCGAAGGGTGCGGGACGAAGCGCGCGCCTCAAGGAGTTCACCGTACGACTTCGTCAAACCACCTCGTTGTCATTGACGATTCATCCGACCGTCTCGTAATCGCGACTTTGTCCGACCACCTCCTGGTCATAGATGTTGCGTCCGACCGACTCGCGGCCGTGATTTCGTCCCACCACATCGTGGTCGTAGACGCTTCGTCCGACAACTTCATGTACGTAGACACTTCGTCCGACGAGGGACGGGCCACGCGCTTGTCAAATCCGTCTCGCCGCCGACTTTGTCCACGACTAGTCTGAAGGGTGGGGGACTTCGCCGCTGCAAAACGTCACGTGGCCTCCGTAGGTCCCCGCTTGACCTCAAGTTGTGTTTGCTGGGCTTTACACGATCTCCGACCGTCTCACGGCCACGACTTCGTCTAACCACATTGTGGTCGAGACCTCGTCCCACCGTCTCGCGGTCGCAACTTCGTCCGACCGCTTTGTGGTCGAGACATCATCCCACCGTCTCATGGTCGCGATTTCATCCGACCACTTTGTGGTCGACACCTCATCCGACCGTCTCGCCATCGCGACTTCTTCCGACCACATCGTGCTTAAGACCTCTTCCAACCACCTCACGATCATGAGGCACGTGCGCCTCAAGACTTCGTCCGGCCACTGGCTCCGTTAATGCTAAACCCAAGGGTGGGGGGCGGAGCGTGTGCTTCAAGACTTCGTCCCGCTGCCGGCTTCGTCGACGGTAGTCCGAAGGGCAAGGACAGGCCGTACACGTCGTACCTTCGTCTCGCCACCATCTTCGTTGACCTCGAGTCCAAAGGGTGCGGGACGGGGACATGGAGAGTGCTCTTTAAGGCTTCGTTCCTACGTAAACTTCATCGATGTATGTCCGAAGGGTGGGGGACAGAGCGCGCTCTCTAAGGCTTCGTCCCTACGCACACTTCGTCGACGTACGTCCGAAGGGTAGGGACAGAGCATGTTTTCCCTAAGGCTTCATCCGTACGCACACTTCGTCAACGTACGTCCGAAGGGTGGGGGACGAAGTGCATTTTCCCTAAGGCTTCGTCCCTACGCAGACTTCGTCGACGTATGTCCGAAGGGTGGGGATGGACCACGCGTGTTGCAGCTTCGTCTCACCACCGCCTTCGTCGACGCCAGTCCGAAGGGTGGGGGACGAAGCGTGCGTGTCAATGCTTCGTCTCACCGCCGCCTTCGTCGACCTCGAGTCCGAAAGGTGCGGGACGGAACGCGTGCACCAGGGAGTTCGCCGCACGACTTCGTCGGACCACCTCGTTGTCGCTAACGATTCATCCGACCGCCTCGCGGTCATGACTTCGTCTGACCACCTCGTGGTCGTAGACGTTGCGTCCGACTACCTCGCGGCTGTGATTTTGTCCAACCACATCGTGGTCGTAGACGTTTCGTGGTCGTAGACTCTTCATCCGACAACTTCGTGTTCGTAGACGCTTCATCCGACCACATCGTGGTCATTAGACTATTCGTCCGACCACTTTGTGGTCATAAACGCTTCGTCCGACCGTATGGTGGTCGTAGACGTTTCATCCAACCACATCGTGGTCGTAGACTATTCGTCCGATCGCTTCGTGGTCATAGACGCTTCGTCCGACTGCATGGTGGTCGTAGACGCTTCGTCCAACGGGGGACGGGCCGCGCACGCGTCAGATTCATCTCGCCACCGACTTCATCCACGCGTAGTCCGAAGAGTGGGGACGAACTGCGCACACTGTAGTTTCGTCTCGCCGCCACCTTCGTCGACGCCAGTCCAAAGGGTGGGGACGGAGCGCGCGCTTCAAGGGTTTCGTCGGCAGCGTTAGTCATGATTTTGTCCGACTACCTAGTGGTCGTGACTCTGTCGACTCTGTCAACACCCGTCCGACCGCCTCGCGGTCGTGACTTCGACCACATCGTGGTCGACACTTCGTTCGACCATCTCGTGGTCGTGACCCTGCACAACCACCTCATTGTCGTGACTCTGTTCGACCACGGCATGGTCATGGCTTTGTCCGACTACCTCGTGGTCTTGACTTGGCCTGGCCACTTGGTGTTCGTGCCTTCGTCTCACCGCCTCGCAGCTGACACTTTGTCCGACTGCCTCGCGATCGTGACTTCGTCTGACCACATCGTGGTCGGGACCTCATCCGACTACCTCGCGGTCATGACTTCGTTCGGTCACCTCGTGGTCGTTGACGTTTCGGCCGACCGACTCGCGTTTCGGACTTCACCGCACGCCTTGGAGGCATCACCTCGGCGGGGCAGCACGACTGCGTCGTCCACTCGTAGGCATCGCCTTGACGGGACGACACGCCTTCACCAGGAGACTTCGCTGCCCACCTTGGAGGCATCGCCTCGGCGGGGCAACACGACTTCGCCGACCGCCTCGTATGCATCGCCTCGACAGGACGAACTGGCTTCGGCAAGGGAATTCGCCGACCTCCTCGTAAGCGCCGTCTCAGAGGGACGACACCACCCCTGTTCCGCTTCCATGATTTGTTGGTGGACTTTGCAGTTACGTTATGATCAGTAAAAGAACCCTTTACCGAGGCTGCAAGCTACCAGTTGCATCGACTCACCAGTCAGCACCCTCGCACTTGCTGTCAGGGGACGAAGGGCTAGAATAGTTGGTCACATCACTCGCCCATCGAAACCTCTGCATTTGCTGTCAAGGGAATTCTGTTGTAGGGGTGACCCAACCCTCGTGACTGGACCTTACAACTGACCCAATATGTAATATACCTAACAATATAGAGGAATGTACCTATATATCCCTAACTTTTGTAATTATTAAGGGATAAGATGGATCCATCCTACCCCACTCGTATATATAAACCCTCAAGAGGGACATAAGGACAGATTCACTTATTTTGTCACAAGCTCTCTCTCTCCATAGTTCTTTTAGTTATGTCTTCTACGAAGAAGGATACCTTATGAAGAAGGATACCTTGTACCTAATATGGTAGGCTACGAGAGTATTTGTGAACCTAGACAGCCTCTAGCTTCTGATGGTATTATCGTAATCAGTAGCCCTCGTAAATAATACAATTAGAAATGTATAACTGTCGGATCAATCAACAAGCTAAAACAGAACTTGCAAGACGTGGTAGTGCTTTGCAGCAGCCGTGATGTTGTTCACATCATTTCTTCAATAGCTTCCTCAACACGTCTTCAGCATGATGCTCCATCTTTGGTAAAACCCAGTCATGCTGGATGATATCCAGGCTGTCTTTCTCTGCGCCCAAACTCTGGAAATGGCGAATTGAAAAAGGTAAGATCTTTCTATGCTAATCAAGTCCGTACAGTGAAATCATAGAAACATGCATGCATGTAGACACTCAGTGAAATCAATAATGGAAAAACCACCGAAACACCATAAAACATCAAGAAGATTCAGATACTTTGGGCAACAAAATGACAAAAATCAATGAAGAATTAATACAACCGTGTGTATTGCCGAATTGATGATTCGCCTATATGAAAGAGCAAAAGGAAGATGCCAAAAGCTTTGCATAGGAACTGTGTCAATCCCCTGCAGTATCCTAAAGTAGGTACAATTTGCATTGCATAACAGAATTCTTGAAAAAACAACTGAAATCCTAAAGTAGCATTTAATCAACTTAAAAAAAAAGCCAAGCAAGTGGAACAGTCCATCTGAGGTCGTTAATTAACAGTAATCACCCAAATCATCACTATACATCATTACAATAAATGCAACACCGAATGCAATTCAAGCATCATTCATACAAGCTCCTTCAAGCTATACTGCTTTTGTTTAAACCAAATCAATCTGACTTAGAAGGTTGAACTAAATGCAGTACATATGAACAACAAAGGCAAAATTGGCTACATGACACCACGATTTTGTGGCATTGCTCCAGGACACCGAAAATTCGTGGCTTTGCTAAAACACACTACAATTTTGTGGCTCTTTGCTAGAAGACACTAGAGCGATTAAAATATTATTTTCCTATATTTTGGAGAGAGAAACTGAAATATGTCCAAATTGCCCCCTTCTCTTGCAGGTAGTAAAGATTGCAACTGAGACGTCAGCGACCGCTTGGAGCAAGTGGTGGCAGCCCCTGGGGACGAAGCTCCATGGGTGATCTGAGAGAGAGAGAGAGAGAGAGAGAGAGAGATTTTGTGTCTCTCTGGAAACATTTTGCTGAACAACTCGTCTCAGTGCTCCTTCATATCCACCTTGCTCATCTGTCATCTCCCCCAAATCCTTACTGAGCTTCCTCAGCTCGTTGCTCAAGACAACATGGAGCCTCTCCCATCAATAGTTCGCTATCTACACAACAACACGAAGCCACAAATCGGAAAATCATAAGCTAGGCTGCGCGCGGCCGCGCCGTTGTGGCCGTCAAATACGCCGAACAGATGCACTTGTAGCTGCAGTGCATCAGCGTTGAGGCCCAGACTGTCAAGGTCGCGCCAGCTGGTGAGCAGCCACACCAACACACTGGCAAGTGTGGGACGGCGGCGCACGTTCCCTCCATCTCCCCACCGCGGCCAAGCGTCGTTGCGTAGCTCCAGACCGGCGTGCAGTCCATCAGGTGCACGCTCTTCCTGCCGCCCCTAGCGATCCTCACACTTCCATTGCCATGATCCAGCTTCTCAATCCCCGCCCACGCATTCCGTCGGGCACGCCGCACATGGCGCCTCGTCCTTGGTGCAGAGGGCCACCGCTGCCACCGTCACAACTCACAAGTCAGCACCTCCCACACGCACTCGAATTCCTGCGTCGACTCAAAACAGCAGCAACGTCGTGAAAGCACCAGCACGGGAGCTAGAGCTATAGAGAGAGAGACATGAGTGGCTACAACTACAAGAACAGGTGAAAAAGGGAGAAGGATGGAGGGGTAAATTGGACAACTCTCTTCTACTGATCGGGATAATATTATTATAATGGCCTCAAATGTCCTACAGCAAAGAGCCACAAAATTGTAGTGTGTTTCAGCAAAATCACAAATTTTCAGTGTCTTGGAGCAAACGCCACAAAATTGCGGTGTCTTGTAACCAGTTTTGCCAAAAACAAAATGCTAATTAGGGTTGTTTTTTATCTTATGCATGTGAAATTACGAGTGCATGTATATATGTATCAGTTGGGGGCAGCAGCCACGAATTCCATTAACAGATGGTGCATGTCATACCATTGTTGGATTAAAGCCAAATCCACCACCCATTTGCATCATCTTCTGTGCATCATCGGTAGCTGCATGTCATGCAAAAATCATAAAACTCGAAGACAACAAACATCAATTAAGACAACCCATAGATATTACAAAGTTTTGTGTAGAAGTGGACTAAAGCGTGAATCTTACCATTTTCTTCGCCAAGGATCAGACTGAAAAGACCCCTCAAGCCAAATAAATTGAGGAAGTACCTAATAATAACAGAAAACCATTAGGGCACTTTAGACCCTGAAAGTTGTTATATAACCTAGATCATTCCTTACTTGACTTTAGATAATAATTTTATACGCACCATGAACGGCTGCTAACATAGCTCACATCAACAGTACTTAGGTCTATCCCATTTTGCAGCATTCCCCTGAATCGTTGAGTCAATGGAAATGGAATTTTGGCTGGAAAGAGATTGGCAGATATGTGAGTCCAAGCCTCCAAGGTGGCAAGCACATTCCATTGAAGCATACACATGATACATGATATAAAAACAACAACAGAAGTGGATAATGCATGGCTGTACATCAGCTACCACTACACTGAATCCACCAACCCTGTCGATCTTATCAGAAATTTCTAAATATTAAACATTCATGTTCCTAACTCCGCCTGGGTAATTTTCTACATAGCCTGTCCCAAGCTAAACAAAAGGAGGGTTGTGTTAGGCTTGGCGAGCCAATATAAAAATCAAGCCACCTTTTCATGAAATAAAACCCAAAATTGTTAATCAAGGATATGTACGAAGATGTTGTGACTAACGTCAGAACATGTGATAGTGATACTAATGACTTCCCTATTAAGATAGGATTACACCAAGGGCCAGCGTTGAAACCATATATTTTTGCCCTAGTGATGGACGAGGTCACGTGGAATATACAAGGAGATATCCCTTAGTGTATACTTTTCGTTGATGATGTAATGCTAATTGATGAGAGTAGGATAGGTATCGATAGGAATCTGGAGTTGTGGAGGAAGACCTTAGAATCAAAGGGCTTTAGACTTAGTAGAACTAAAACTGAGTATATGATGTGTGATTTCAGTTGTACTAGGGAAAATGATGGAGATGTTAGTCTGGACAGACAAGTAGTGCCTAGAAATGACACTTTTTGATATATGTGATCGATGCTACAGTGGACGGTGAGATTGATGAAGACGTGACCACAGGATAAGAGCGGAATGGGTGAAATGGCACCAAGCATCCGGTATCTTGTGTGATAAAAAAGTCCCTTAAAAGTTAAAGGGTAAGTTGGGCGACTAAAAGACAACATATAGAGAAGATGAGAGCAGCGGAGATGAGAATGCTACAGTGGATTTGTGGTCACACAAGGAGGGATCGAATCCGCAATGATGATATATGTGATATGGTGAGGGTAACACATATTGAAGAGAGGCTCGTCCAACATCGCTTGAGATGGTTTGAATATTTCCAACAAATACCTTATGAGGCACCGGTACATAGTGAAATTTTAAGACGTACCGACAACGTAAGAGGAGGTAGAGGTCGACCAAGACTGATGTACGAGGAAGCAGTTAAAAGAGACTTGAGGGATTGGAATGTATCCAAAGAATTAGCTTTGGATAGGAGCGTATGAAAGTTAGCGATCCACGCAGAAGGCACTGGTACATAGTGAAATTTTAAGACGTACCGAAAACGTAAGAAGCGATAGATGTCGACCAAAACTGATGTACGAGGAAACAGTTAAAAGAAACTTGAGAGATTAGAATGTATCCAAAGAATTAGCTTTGGATAGGAGTGTATGGAAGTTAGCGATCCACGTAGAAGGCACCGGTATATAGTGGAATTTTTAAACGTACCGAAAACGTAAGAAGAGACAGAGGTCGACCAAGGCTGATACATGAGGAAACAGTTAAAAGAGACTTAGAGGATTGGAATGTATCCAAAGAATTAGATTTGAATAGAAACGTATGGAAGTTAGCGATCACATACCGGAACCATAACATAAGAAGGTTTAGGGGCGGCGTTTTAGTCTCTCGGTTCAGATGGCAGGATGTACGGCTTAGGCCTTTAATCTTGAAGGTTTTATTACAAGGCTTTCATTTCTTTGACTTTGAGAAGATTTTATTCCTATCCTACCACAACTTGTTTCAAACAAAAGGCTTTGTTGTTGTTGTTGTAAACATTCATGTTCCTTTTAGAATTTAATAGTAAAAAAGCCTATCAATCATAGGCCAGAAAACGGTAAAAAGTGCATGATTGCAAAACTGATGTACCTGAACATTTTCAACTACAATTTTCCAAATGCAAATAAAAAAGAAGGGATAACTGCAGCTGATAGCTGAAGTGAATATAATATCTCCCAATATTGGCGTGCCAGTTGATGAAATCGCAAAACACAGTTCTCAAAATTCCATATGCAAAGTTTGTCATTGATGAGTCAGTAACAGGTTCACCATTGAAGAAGAATAAATTATAAATATGTTGTTCCAGGCAGTATTGGGTATACTTTTCTTAACGTAAGCAATAACATGACCTGAAGCTTCAACACAAATACATGACAGAAGCATTTGTGGCATCTACTGATGCACTTCTGTCAAAATGCTTGATGATCCTCATAAGTTTTCCTCAATAAGAACAAAATTATATACATAAGATTTCAACAGACTTGAAAGTTGATGTAATTTTGTAATTAGCAGTGATGATCTTGCAATAGCATGAAATAAATGTACGAACATGGAACTGGCATATGAAAAGAGCAAGTATCACAGTAGTATACAGAGTAAAGCACATACCTGCAACAAAACCTGAAAAGAAGAAGTTCACCCAAGCAAATGTAAGTGTCTGCAAAAAGGATGAAACAACCAGTTAATAGAAAGTACAGTGGTGATTAGTGATTACGATACAAATACGTCAATATGCATGCCACTGAACCTGGGGAACTATCATGGAGAGATTCTTCTTCATCATGTCCATGGCCATGTTTGGATCTGAAAACATGGCTGCCTGAGCTTTCTGTGCCTCTTCTTTCGGAACATGAAGTAACCCGTTTTCCTACAACACACTCAAGATTGTCACAACAGCAAACGCTCAAAGACAACGTTCCAACAGTTCAAGGGGCAATGTGTCAAATCAGAATCACCAGCAATCATTAAGTCCATCTCGGCAATGCTCTAACTTTGGACTTCCGACACAAGATTAGTATTGTGCACTCTCTTCTGACTATCAGGCTAAGCTTTACCGATCCCTCCTTAGATGGTTTTAGTAAACGCAGATGCTTCAAGTGGAATTACCTCGTTGGTGTAATACGACTTGCGAGCTTTGAAAGCCTTAGCTGGGATGAACTGCGCACTGGTCCTCAGGTTCCTCGCCCTGATGACCACCTGACTGCAAAGAAGCAAAACCCTCACATCAGCTACACCATCAACAGCTAAACATGAACAGCAGCAGCAGCAATACGCAACACGCTCGCAGGCACTACATTCCTGAGCAATCGCCATGCGGTTCCTGGATCTAGATCGCTCGGATGGAGCGAATCAGGGAACAGATCGGGATGGAATGGGAGCGGGGAGGTGCAGCGAGGGGGAGGTGGAAGAGAGCACGTACCCCTCCTTGACGAGCTTAGGATCGGGTGAGGGCGAGGACGACGGGGAGCGCATGAGCTTGGAGACGAAGTAGCGGAGCACGCCGATGAGCACCATCACCACGGAGAGAGGGACGAGGACCCAATCCCGGATCGCCGTGTCCAGCACCAGCTCCTCCGCCATCGGAGCCGGGAGGGGGGCTAGGTACGGCCTACGCGGGGTAGCGACCGGCGACGCAGCTGTGGCGTCGCGAGGCGAGGAGACTCAGGAGAGGAGACGAGAAGAGAGAGCTCGCCGGGACGGGTGAACGGGCCGCCGAGCCAGAGGAGGCGACCAGGGTGTTCGCTGTCAGTTGAGGGGGGTTGATCAGTTGGGATACGGAAACGATCTTTTTTTTTTACTTTTCCTTAAGGCCTTGTTGGATGGGCCGGATCACACCGACCCGGCCCAATCCACATGGGTGGCCTAAGCCCACGTCCGGTCGATCAGGTTTGGGTCGGGTGCGATTTCCTCCCTTTTTTGTTGTTCTCTAAAAAGAGGCCCATGTTGCATACGACACCAGTATCCTTTTGTCTCTCGTATTTTCTTTTCTTTGTACCATGAAGATGTTGAAAGTTGAAACATGTTTCAAAGTTTTGGAACAAAATTCTTCCACAAATATTCTAACCTCTGTAAAAATGATGGACGCGACTAGCCATCGAACGTTTGATCCGTAGTTAAGGATAGAACACCTAACTAACCTTATTGTTTTTCCCAAACTATATCCCGCCTTCGTATTGTCTTCTTCTCCGCCTCCGCCTCCACCCCAACCATATCCCTTCATCTTCTCCGGCGGGCTCCTCCCCATCCCCACCCCCACCCCTCTTCTTCTTTCTCTCCGGCATCTCTGGCCCCGCTGCCTTCCTCCTCCCAAGCAAGCTCTGCACGCTTCCACCGTCGCCCCCGCCCTACTTGCCAACACCCACGCCCGACAGCACCCTCGCCGCCTCGTTGCGCCACCCCATCTTCCCCATCGCCGTCTCCCACCCTGCTGCCACCGTCAACCCTGTCCAACCTAATACTTAGCCGCCTCGTTGTGTCGTGCTACCTGCCGCCGTCGCCCACCACCGGGCCGCCTCCTGAAGAATCTACTTCATCATTATGTGTTAATGGTGAGTTTTGGCAATGAAGATAACCATTTTGTAGAACTAACACTTCCCCTGAGTTTGTGAAATAGGATAGTAACGAGTATATAATAATCCTCAAATTCTTATGTCATTATATTCCTTGAATATACCCGTTATTAATAAGGGGTAAGTCTGGCAGTATAGTCGTAAGATCTTCTATGACCACGTAGTCTAAGTCTTACTGCGACTACCCCTTGGTCATAAGTCCTTCTACGACCAAATAGTTATAAGTCCTACTGCGACTACTCCATATGGTCGTAAGTCCTTCTACGACCAAATAGTCGTAAGTCTTACTGCGACTACCCCTTTGTCGTAAGTCTTACTGCGACTACCCCTTTGTCGTAAGTCATTCTATGACCAAATATTTGTAAATCTTACTGCGACTACTCTATATGGTCGTAAGTCCTTCTACGACTACGTAGTCGTAACTTGTCTTGTGACCACCTTATGGTCGTGGACCTTCCTGCGATCAATCTATCTCCAACTAACTTGTCTACGATGAACAACTGCATCATGGGTTCATCAGATAAGGCAGTTAGAACGTGTGTTTAGCTAATAACCACACACGATCTCTCTCTGACAACAATCGCTACACAGTGAACAGCCTTTTACGTCAGGCGGTTATTATCCGAAGCGTTGAGGCGTCTTCTTGTGCGGGACAACTACCGTTGCTTCGCTGGCTATATAAAGGTTAACGTCAAAGAGAGAAAGGAGGCATTCGGATCGAAGGAGAAGATAGTGCTAGGCATTCGTATTAGTCTCAATTATAATCCTTTTTCTGGTGATTAGTGATCACACAATACGTAGGGTTGTTATTCTCTCAGGAAAAGGCTCGAACCTGTATAAAAATTCTCATGTCTCTACTCTGCATGTGCATACACCGGGTCTTCTAAGAGTTTCCCCGAATACAAACAAATCATATGTAAGATCGATATTAAAACATCGACAGTTGACGTCGTCCGTGGGGAAATCTTCTTCCAAGACTTCGGTAATTTCCTGATCAGCAAGTTTCTCTTTTTCCTTCTGATGTCCTCATGGCAGATGAATGGAACGAGGAGAACTGGTTCGACTTAGCCGACTACATGAGTATCGACATGGACGCCTGCTACGAATACGAGCAGACCTTGCTTGCTTCCAACGGTGAATGTCTCCCTAGAGATTCCTCTGGTGATTCTGGAAATGTGTTGTTTTGAAGATTCTCGTAAACAATACTACCACACCTCCTTCCCAATAGTACCCCTACGGTATGGCTGTGAATCATGTTCGGTACTACCACACTTTGCGGTATGGACTGTATTTATATTGGCGGTATATATTTTTCAAAGATGTACATTTTTGAGAGATTTGCTTCCCTTTGAAAAATGGTACTACTGTAGTGTAAGTGTGGTAATATCGCTTAAGCGGTATGACCAGGGCATGTTAGTGCAGTATGACCGATATTTGTACTAACTGTTAGTTTCAATGCGTTTAATGAGCAGCAAGTAGCCATTGAACAGTGGATGCGGTATTACCGGCCATGAATGGCGGTACTATTGCTCGCCCTATTTTTTGGCGATTTCATCCCCAAACGGTTTCCCTGGTTGGTGGAGGTTATAAATACCTCCACATATGTAGCAAGGGCACTTTTTTGGACTTCTATTGAAAACACTCAAGCCCTTGTATCACTCTCTTCAACTCAAAATCATTTAGTTCATCATTTGAGATTGTTGAGAGCATTCAAGTGTATTGGATTATTTTTTTTGCTCTTTGTGGCACTTGAAGACCTTCAAGCAATCATTATCAACTTATTACTCTTTGTGGTTACCGCCACCTAGATGGCTTGGATGAGTGGTGTTCGGTAATCTTTTCAAGAAGCATGTGAAGAGGACCGGCGTGTTTATGATGGTTGGAGAACACCTCCCGGAGTAGGAAAGAACTATCTCTAGTGGATTGAGGAAAGGCTTATTTGTGCACGAAGCTGCCTTGATTCGTTCAAGCTTCCTCAATGCGGATTAGGGGATACTGACAAGTCTTCGACACAACGGGAAAAAGTCTCTTGTGTTCTTTGTGTGGTTTACCCTCTTGCTCCTTCTTAGCGTATTTACATTCCTAGTGTTTAATTGCTTACTTGTCTGTATAAAATTTTATCTTGCTTAGACCTAGCTTGTTAGTTCACATAGTGAGACTTAGATTATTTAGGTATTGAATTGTGCAAAAATGAATTTTAGTTTATACTAGCTTAAAAACTGGGTTTAGCCAAAAGATTTTAAAAACCTCCTATCCTCCCTTTAGTCGACTGTCCTTGATCCTGTAGCGGTATGACTAGGGTGGTCAGACCGATTCTGTGTGCGTGGTCAGACTAGCCTCCGGTAGTATCGTCCTGAGTGTGATGGTATGACCAGAGCGGTCAGACCGGTCGTGTGTCGGCAGTCTGACCAATCGTGGTCTTACTGACCAGTGGTCTGATTGGCCATTAGTTGGTGGTCAGACCAATGCGATTCTACCGGGTATTTGTTGCCAGTAGGTATTTTCTAGAGAGC
This sequence comes from Bonia amplexicaulis, assembly GCA_036346245.1. Taxonomy (NCBI): domain Eukaryota; kingdom Viridiplantae; phylum Streptophyta; class Magnoliopsida; order Poales; family Poaceae; genus Bonia; species Bonia amplexicaulis. The sequence goes on along the minus strand of CM070761.1, from coordinate 12,454,142 downwards.
TTATTTTCTCTATCTTGGTAGATCGACATGACCTAGGGGTAGTACCGTACCTTGTGAGGGTGGTACTATCAACAGCGGCTGTAACATCTTGTTTTCTAGCCGTTACGAAGGGACCGGTAGTATCGGTCATTGGTTGGTGGTATTACCGGCCCCAGTTGATTTTGCTAGAATTTCACCATAATGGCTAGTTTCTTGGTATGGGGTAGGTATAAATATCCCCTTATGACTAATTGGAGATATGTTGCTAACATTGTATTATGCATTCTTGAGTAAGAGTGAGGCTTTCCACTCAATTGTATGTTTGTTGCACCTTGTGAGTAAGGAGAAATATCTCTAGTTGTATGTGTTGCATCTAGAGGTGGATTGGGTATCCACTTGAGCTTGTGCATATGTTGCACTTGGTGAGAGTCAAGCAAGGGCTTAGATTGTTACTCTTGGAGATTGTTGACTCCTTGACAGTGTGGAGGTGTCGTGGTCTGGTGATCTTCTCACGAAGCTTGTGAGCAAACTCAACGTGTTGCGAAGATTGGAGCTCATCTACCCGGAGCAAGAAGTTATCACTAGTGGAATTGAGGTGTTTAGATTAATTCGTGGAGGCGGTCCAATTCGTTTCGGGCTTACCTCAACGTAGACTATGAGAGATCGGCAAGTCTTCGAACACCTGGCAAAAAGAGAGTGTGTCAATTGTAGTTTGCTTTCTTGTACTCAATTTACATTCCTAGAATCAAATTGCTCGCTTGTTATCCTAGAATTGCAAACCTTGACGTAGACTTAGGTTGCTGGTATACTTAGTGCGACTAGTTGATTTGAGCCTTAATTGTGCAAAACCACGTTGATTTACTCTTCCGCATATAAACTTGGTTTTAACTAAAGAGAAATTTAAAAGCGTCTATTTTCTTCCCCTTTCTAGTCTACCTCCTCGACCTTACGTCTCCCCCACCCTCTAAATCTCGGGATCTCAGCGAACCCCTCTAACGCCGGTGAACCGTAACCCTAATGCTGACCAGCCATCATCGGAGATCCCACCACCGTCATCACCCACCATCCTCGGAGAACCATCCTCGGAGAAGGTAAGTGAACTCTAACCCTAAATCAATGTCTTTTGTTGTCTGAATTGTGAATTTGTCTTTTATTGTTTGAATTTGTGAGCTTTGTCAAATTGAAAATCTTTTAACCATAGCGATCTATCTGGATAGATAGAAAACACCAAAATGATTGGGTTGCACGGTTGTATCAGTTGGTAGGCAGGTAGGTGCGTAGTGTGCTGCCACAGCAGAATAGGTCCAATGTTTTATGTCAAGGTCAACTTCAACATGAAACAGTTGAGACTGGACTTTTAACAGTACAACTAGTTCCCCGAAGTTGCAAAAGTAGCTCTCACCGTACCAAACAGGCAATTTCAGTGCAAGAATCTGGTATTAGCGATTCATGGTTGTTCCCAAAAAGGCCGAGCCTTTGCAGTGTAGCAGCAATGCAACATGTGTCGTCTGACCAGGTCAACAAGTTGTCTGAAATAAGAAAAAAAAAAGAGAGCTTAAAAATAACTTTGCTACGGGGAACATCCTATTCAACACATATGCATTGGCTAACAATGTAGTAGTCACATGAAACTAAGGAGTAACTACGCATTCATGCAACACTCAAATTACCCACTCATTGTTTTGGGGTACTCATTTGGTAGGAAAATATAGATTTGTGCTCTACGTTAAATCATTTAGCAATATGTAGGCATCATCAACTAATAGTAAGTAATCCATGTTCTACTATGGAAAACTAAGCATCACATTGCATACCATGTTATTATAAAAAAGCAACAAAATCTGTGTAGGAAAACTATTCTATGGTGTAAACCCAATAAAACATCTAAAATGCCAACAGAGAAATGACGAAAAAAGTACCATAAAGAAGAAACTGAAAAAATACGACTAGGTGCAATTGCCTGCCACCAACAAAACTAGGTGGCACAAGACAGACAAAATGCGAGTACGAACGGTCGTCCATTGCTTACAAATTTCTATTAAAGAAGAAACTGATAAACAAAAAGTGACTATGTGCACTTACCTGCCACCCAACAAAAACAAGTGGCACGAGATAGACAAAACTCGGGTAGGAAGGGCTCTTCGTTGCCAACAAAAACAACATACACTATCGCTGCTTTCCAAAAAAGGTATCTGATGCAAAAAAGTTGTTTGTACACATAAGCAAGAGGTAAGCACAAAGAAATGAAATGCATATGTAATAGCCCGCTTTCCTAACAGAAGAATTAATTTATTGAGAAATAACCCTCTCTCCATGATCTAAGAAATCAATATTTGTGTTAAATGACACAACAAACTTTGTTTTATCTTCTTTTAGAACTAATATTAAAAATTTATTACAGTAATTTAAAAATCATATTAAAACATCGAGAAGTACCATTAAACAACCCAACGATCCTTCCAACAAAAAATGAAAGAGAAAATGTGACCTGTGACTTATCTATCCTTGGGTACGACGAGCAATACCCCCTGGCAGAATCCTGTCGTCGCCTAGAACGGCCGAGTCAACCACCCGTACGTTAGCGATGAAGCGTAGGCCCGTCCCCGTCATTTCCCCCACCCCGGCGCATCCTAGCCGCACATCGCCTTCCCGCACGAAACCATAGCAGAGGTCTAGGGGCAATCACGGAATTTCCGCGCCATTCCCCGGGCGGAAAGGCAGGAAGCGGTTCGAGGGTTTAAGCTCCCCTCGGACTCCGCACCAGCAAAAACAAAGCCGAAGGGAGAAAAGGCTCAAAGAGGGAGGGACCGAGGGAGACGGAGGGGGGAAGAGGAAAGCATTCGCGGCACGGGCGAGGGCGGCGAGCGACCTGAGGTTATCGGAGGGAGAGGAGACGGGGGAGGGAGGCGCCGGCTTGGCTCTCCTAGGGTTCCGGACTCCGTTCGCCGCGGGGTCAGCAAGGTCACTCCTCGCTCCTTTCCCCCGCCTCAATTGTACGACGCATGTGTGTGTGTGTGTGTTTCTCTCTCTGACTCTCTCTTTGATTTTCTTGGGTTTTGTTTGAGGTTTTTGAGGGGTTTGTGGTGGTTGCTGTACGTAGAAAGGTGGTGTTTTTTTTTCTTCGGTGCGGTTTTAGTGTTCGTGGAGTACTATCTTTGGCGATCATGGGTGGGTTTGCTCCGGTTTTTCGAAACGAGTTTCCGTACGAGGCGAATGCTTGATCAGGTGGTGAGTTCGTCACTTGTGCATCTTCTTTGGGCCATTTTTTTTTATGGGGGTTCGTTTGATGTTGCTCTGCAGCTTGGTTTAGCCCCTGTCTCCCTGAGATGGTGATTCTTCGCCAAAGGTGTTTTCTTGTGTGTGTGTGTGTGTGTGTGTCCTTTTCTTCGGGGAATTGGAAATTATGGGTTGGGTGAAGAGTTTGAGTTTTGATTGGGTATCAGTAGGTATTGGAGTGGTAAATGTTTGAAAACTGTAATGTTTTATGTAAAATAGTGATGTATGCATGATTTTCACCAAGATGTTCACGTCTTTGGTGTTCTTCATGGCACAAGTATCATTTGGTGGTGACGTGCTGCTGTGCGGTGTTGGTGGCATGTTGGGTTACATGCTGTTGTGTAAAAAAAAGGTGTACTTTTTTGGCATTTTGCAATTAAGGACTTTTTTTGCATCATTTTTGCGTAGGCGTCCAAAAAAAGAACTAGACTTGCAGAGTTGAATTGAGAAATCAGCACTAAATGATCACCTTTTGTTGTCCAGCAAAATGACCACAGAGAGTGCTCAGCCGTTAATCGGAGGAACGGGAGCTGGGAACTGGCCACCAGGCAAGGACCTGGGTTCATACAACTCTTTGCCAGCTAGCCTTTCAGGGGAAGAATTGGCGTTCATGTCAAATGGTGGTAGCATTTATGGGAATTGGAGGGATTCTGTCCCGAATCGAAGTGGAAGTGCTCCCCCTAGCATGGAGGGGTCTTTGGCTGCACTTGGTCACCTCATAGGTCAGAAGAGTGGGAACCTTGAAGACGCATTGGGGAACTTGGGCACTGAAGCTGACAGTTCAAAGTCTAAGGAGCACCTCCATTCTGATCCGGCATACTTTGAATATTATGGCTCCAAGGTGAGTCTGAACCCAAGGCTTCCTCCACCAATCGTTTCAAGGGAGAGCCGCCACTTGATGAACCCGTGTGGCAAAGCTAGAGAATGGAGGCCGTTCTCCCTTGACAACAGCAGCAGCAGCAGCAGGTCCTTGTTTCATCGTCTTTCTGCTCTATCAACGCACAAGGAAGAACTTGAGGATGAAAAGTCGCCAAGGTTGGATTCAAGTTCAGCAGAGGATGCTCAATGTGATTCTGGGTGGAGCACATCTAACTTAGGAAGCCACAGTCCAAATCTTGTAGATTTAATGCAGGTAATTGGTTCATATATTAAGTCCTTAAGCATTTTTAGCTCTGCTGCTTTTTGTTCCATATGCATTGTAAGCAAACTTTTTTTTATTCCCAAGATACTCATTTTTCATCCATCAAGTATTAAAATCTTCAGCTGTTAGGAAGTTGTAGCAATTGAGCACTATTTTGAAATATTTTTAGTCCTAAGTTATAGCAGAAATTTAACACGTCAGCACTGTTTTGAAATAGAAACTGCAAATTCTGAATGGTTAGACTGTTTGGTCTTGTGTTATTACCTAGGAATAAGTTCATATAATACCCTAGACACACTGGCCAAGTTAGGCCAATGATATATGGGGCCTACAAGTGCTTCTCCCCCACCGAGCTCCTAACCGTACTTCTATGGCCACCGCCCCCTGTATTTTCATCCCTCTTTGTTTCAATTTGGAAGAAAAGGCCCTGTGGCTCCACCTATTATTCACCAAAACTTGATCAGCGTGTTATTCTATGTAGTAAAACGGCTCACTCATCGTGTCACGCAAGCAATACCACCATCTAAAACGGGGTTAAAGTGTTATTTGAACTAGATTGCAAAGTTCGGATGATCAAATGTCCTGTTTTTTGAGGTGCTGGATGGCTTTCAAGCAAAATTGGGGGTGTTACATGGACTTTTTTCTATTACCTATCTGCAAAATAAAATCAAAACATATATTTGCTTCAAGAAAAGATGTTGGGATTGGCAACATCTAACCCAAAAAATTTCTTCATATTATTACAGGAAGAACAGGATTCTTGATTGTGCTCAATAAACCATGTCGTTTACCAACCCTCAAGGGTTGGGTTTTTCTATCTCCATAAGTACTTTCTTTTTTTCTTTTTTATTTTGCATGCAGATGAACTCTCTAACATCACCTTTTTCACCACAGAGTATGTTATTGTTGATAAGCACTGCAGATACTTTTTGAACATATTACTAATTGTTTGCTTATTGTTCAGGAAAACTTTCCTCAGAGCACTGCTTTATATGATAATTCTTCTGATCCTTCAAATACCAATCCTGGTGATGGAGGATCTATCTATTCTGGCATTGACTCATCAAAGAATTCCTCACTTGATGTTGTCAAGTTATCAGACTTGAATGGGTTTGCACAAGATACTCATCAATGGTCACCTAGACCTATTGGGAGTCCACTGAGAAATACACTTAGTAGCAACAGTCTCTCAGCTTCATCTCCTCCCGCTTCATCCTGTTCTGATCACAATACTATTATTCAAGCTTCTCAGCAGGGAAATGCAAGCATGGACATTAAGCCTGGTGGTGCAGTTGGTGTCATGCTTGACAGTGTGGACTCAAGTATGAAGAACCTGAAGATTAGTTTAGATACCCAGGGTAATTCGCATGTTATGCAACACTGGCAGAATAATGCCTTACTGCAGAATGGCCCATCACATCTAGTCCATGCTGATCCTCTTCAAATGATTCCTCATGGAATCAATCTTCCTCAAATTCCATTTGTGGATAACTTCTCCAATGCTCATATGAAATTACACCCTGGTGGCATTCCATTGTTGCCCCAGCTTGGAATGACAACACCTTTTTATACACCGAGTTCTTTTGGGAGCCCATATTATCAGAACTGCCAGTCACCTAGTGTTTCGGCTCCTCCATTTGGAATTGATGGATATGGTTTGCATGGTTCATTCTTGCCACCTGTTATAACTAACTTTGCTCCGCAGCTTCCTGTTATGACACCTTTCGATACTCCTCTTACTCCAAGCTTTAGTGGTAGACTAGCTGGTTTTCCTTCAGCAGGAAATCTTGCTGCAGGAACTGAATATTTGCACCCATATAAGATTTATGAGCAACTTGGGGTAGCTATGTCGCCATCCATTCCCAATCTGAACCTTATTCACTATTCTCAGCATCCCTCTATGCATCAGTATGGTGGTGGAAATCCATATGATACAATAGGTTCAAGTACTAACTTTGTGGGGAATCCTGCTGCCTTTTTTGGTTCACAAAATGTATTGTCTGAAACCATACACCAGTCAGAGCAGAGGTTTCAGCTCCCGATTACTGGAGCTTCTAGTTCCCCTACACTCAGAAATGGAGGAAATTCTGTTGTAAATTATCAGAGCACCTCACCTTACATTGGTACACCAATGCCTTATCCTGCAAATCCAGTGTTTCATGGGCAACCTTCATCTGGAACATATCCTCATGACAGGAGAAATCATGCAATGGGGCTCCAATCCCCTTCAAAAAATATGTCCACCAGTTCTGGGCTTCGAGGGCAGCGAGGGAGGGATAAATCTGATGACCCCACGGCACGCTCTTTTGTTGAAGAACTAAAGTCCAACAGAACTCACTGGGTTGACCTTTCTGACATCAAAGGCCATATAATGGAATACAGGTCAGTTGTGGTGTTGATTATTTCATTCATTGTCTAGATGTGTATAATCCAATGAAAAGTTTGAGGCATTAATTGCTTCCATGTTCTTGACCTCAGCTCTGACCAAAATGGTAGTCGATTCATTCAACAGAAGCTGGAGAATTGCACCACCGAAGAAAAGGCCTTAGTGTTTGCCGAAGTCCTTCCTCATGCTTCATCGTTGATGACCGATGTCTTTGGAAATTATGTGATCCAAAAGGTATACAGTATACTGTTATCTTTTCTTGTATGTGTTATCTGTGGCAAATTTTTTATGCATGTCATGACACTTAAACTTGCATGGTTGTACCTTTTTTGGGAAGGGATTATTGATTGTACCTTGTTACCAGCAGCAACTGTTAATTGTATATTTGTATGAAAAGAAATAACATGTAGTACCTGCAGTTATTTGAACGTGGGAACCCTGAGCAAAGGAGAGATCTTTCCAGTAAGCTTCTTGGCCATGTGTTACCTTTGAGCCTTCAGATGTATGGCTGCCGAGTAATTCAGAAGGTATTCTTGACTTCTTTTTGGGAAGTGCAACTTTATTTCTGCGTAATGATTTGGAAATCCAATTCTACTGCTTCATGTCAACATTTTCCACGACACTGTGTAGCATGTGTTGTCTGATTTTCTCTTGATTTGTTTGGAGAAAATTTTCTTGATGCTCTCTCTGCTGGATTTAGTTTATTCTGATATTACTTAATACTGTTTTCACTTCCTGCTTCACTGTTAAAATTGCAGGCCCTTGAAGCAATTGAGCTTGACCAGAAAATAGATCTTGTTCGTGAGCTTGATGGACATGTGCTGCGATGTGTTCGTGACCAAAATGGAAATCATGTTATACAGAAGTGCATTGAATGTGTCCCAATGGAGCATATTGGTTTTATAATATCTTCTTTTCAGGATCATGTTGCCAACCTATCAACGCATCCATATGGTTGTCGTGTTATTCAGGTGAATTGGCAACTGTTTTTTATACTAACTTCTTGCCATGTTCTTGTGTGTTGAACTTCTTCCTATTCTGCTTGGCAGAGAATCCTGGAGCATTGCAGCAACAATTCAGAAGGCCGGTGCATAATAGATGAAATCTTGGAGTCTGTTTGCATTCTGGCACAAGACCAGTATGGAAACTATGTCACGCAGGTGAAATTTCTTTGCATTCCGTACGACCTTAATGGCAGATTTGACTAAATATTCATTAATTACTCATCGAGATCTTGTTTAGTGTTATGCTGTCAATCTTGCAAAGTTGAAAATATATTACTAGCAGAACCTCTGGTTGCTCTCCATCCGGTGAACTGTTGTATTCACCTACAATCAACAAATACCATCTTGTTGGCTTCAACCTCTACCTTTCAGACTTAACTGTATTGACACAGGAACCCAAACGGGGACACAGTAAATGATTCAATGAAGGATGTGCTCTAGCTCACAAACTTAGATCTCTGATGTTTTTTTAGTACCTTCGTATTCAGTAGTAGTGCTTTACTCTAAGTAAAGCGCTGTTTTCATGCTAGCAAGTGTAACTTAAATCACTGATGCTGGCCGAATTTGGCAATTATTCAGTATCTTACTTTCATTATAACCATGGGCCATGGCTCTTTTGCAGCATGTTTTGGAGAGAGGAAAAGCTCATGAAAGGAGCCAAATTATCAGTAATTTGGCCGGACAGGTTGTGTCCATGAGCCAAAACAAATACGCGTCTAATGTCATAGAGAAGTGTTTTCATCATGGGGATGTTGCAGAGCGGGATCTTTTGATCAAGGAGATTCTGGAGCAAACTGAGGGAAATAATTATTTGCTGGTATGCACGATGAATGTAACCCTTTTTTCCCTTGGCTTGAGTGGTCAAAACTTAATAAATGTGTAAACTTCAGATAAAAGAGCAGGCGGATACCTTCCAAATAATAATTAATAAGCAGTAGGAGTTTCGTTATAAATCAAAACACCAGACATAAATTAGTCATTTTTTAGAAAATCAGCTATGGCTCTCTTAAAATTGCATGTGGCCATTGTTTCTGGTACCGCTTACTGTAGTACCAATAGTAATATTTCCATCTGTTTCGATTTTGTTAGGCTACAACCTTTGCTCATTCAAGTACACACTAATTAAGTTACCAATTACCTACACTGTTCTTTAGGTGATGATGAAGGACCGATTCGCTAATTATGTGGTTCAAAAGGTACTTGAAACATGCAATGAACAACAGAGGGTGGCTCTTCTCGCTCGTATGAAGTGCCATTTGCAAGCATTGAGGAAGTTCACCTATGGCAAACATATCGTCAGCCGGGTTGAGCAGCTTTCTGGTGACGGTGCGTTCTCTCGTCAATTCCTGTCAACCATACCGGCGTTCTTGTATACTGAAGCTTCTCTCAGCTTGTTTTCTAGATGCAGTGTTTCAACTCGACATCTTTTTATGTTTGACATTTTCAGGTGCTGTGCAGTTTGATCCTAGATGAAACTCTTAACCAAAGGCTGCCGAATTCTTCACAGGGAGGGTGCCGCCTTCTATGGAACGGATCATGTCAGTGGAGAAGGCCAAAAAAGGAATCTGGGCTTTGATGCCGTAACAGCTGCAGAAATGGGCTAACAAAACTGTCACCAAAGATCGTACAGATAGTCTAGTAGTCCGTATATCAGTGTACTTATGCTAGGGCGTGCTTATATTACAGTATAATAATAATCGGTGGGTGCTCATAAAAAGTTCAGTGTGGTGGTGTGGTAGTACATACTTGGACCTCCTTTGTGGAAAGTCAGTGCCTGTTCGGTCTCTCGAGGTGCTGTTTCCAGCGTTTACTTTGCTGTTTTGGTGCCGCCAGTCGCGAGAGGTCTACTTCGTCAGTTTTTATCCGTGTGACCAGTTGACGACACTTCTGCAGGTGGTATTCTCGGCTTTCGCTTCTTGATCCTGCAACGTCTTTTGTACAGGGAAAAAACGTTTTTGTCGATCGTACTGATTTATTAAGCTACCGCCGATGCTGCAGCTGCTTACCTGCTGCACGGTCGGCCATTATCCATCGGTGCCGATCTGCCTCTCGGGCTCTCGGCCGGCGAGTTTGACGCCTTCCCCCACGGAAGCATGAGTGGAGCCTGACCCCTGCCAACCCCCTCCCTCCGCCCCTGAATGGAGACAGCAGCATGTGTGCACGGCACCCCACCCACCAGCCATCTCGTGGCCTTCGCCAACCGCTCACACTCGCTCCATCTCTACATGCCAAGCAAGCCACCCACCACCTCTCCACTATCTAACCACCGTTACGCCCCACACTCCGCACACAATCACGTAGGGATGTCACTGGGTAGAGTATGGATAATTCAAATCTATACCTAATTTTATCCATACCTATTTGAAGTGATATTACCCATACCTAAATAAAAAAAGGGTACAACCAATGAGTTTGGGTAACCCAGTGGGTAAAGGTCTAAAGGAAAAGGAAAATGAGGGGCTAAGTCAAATAGACTTATGAAGGAAATTTTCGTAAAACTTCGGTATTTAAAATTTCAACCACGTGTTCACATCATAAAAGTTTTCTGAAATCGACTGAAATTTATTGGAGATGATTTTATGTAGGGAAGCTACTCTATGCAAATTAGCAGGGCTATGTGCACACGTAGGCCCCACATATTTTTATAGGAAGTTTTCGTAAAACTTTGATATTTAAAATTTTAACCTCACGTTCACATCACAAAAGTTTCACGAAACCGACTGAATTTTGTTGAAAATGATTATGTGTGTATGAAGCTACTCTATGCAAATTGACGGGTACAGGTGTACAAGTGGCCTCCACATGCTTTTATAGGAAGTTATAACTGAGTATGGATAGTTCAAACTTATGGATAGTCTAAGTACACTCTCAACCTTATGTTTGTATAGGTATAGGTAAGTAGGTATTACCTTCCCCATACCCAAATCTAAATAGGTATTTTATTTTTTTACTCATATCTTACTCAATAGTGTGGATATGGGTTTGAATAAAAGTGATGGTCACCCAGTGACATCCCTACGGCCACGACATAGAGCGGGTCAGCCGGCCCTATTGGCTCGAAACCGCATGCCGTGACTCATGAGACAGCCCAGTGGTCAGTGCCTTCTCTCCTCCCCGACCACGTGACCTCTAAACTCGCACTATCTCACCCACCTGCCCGTGTCTTTGTGCATTGGAAGATGCTTGCTCTCGAACTGGGACACTGTAGCTTGTTCTTAGTCTGTTTGTGTTTGCTACAAGCTCCTCTAAAAACTAGCTCTTTTGACCACAATGAGATAATTAGTCAAAAGAACGGCAAGAACGTTTGCACCCCAATGGATGGGTAGAATCATGTTTCATTTCGACCTGTTTCAAGCCTTCTGAAACGTGAACATCACCCATTGACAAAAGCATGGATTCAGTGTCATGGATTCATCGAGGCTTCACATTGGGTTAGGCTGCAACTAGAATTTAGGCTTTGCCGGACTGGTTGTGGCCTATGCAGGTGAGCAAGAGGGCAGCATAAAAAAGCAGATGCACTTGGGTAGAGCAGTGAACTGAATAGACAAACAAGATAGTTTCTCAGCTTCGGCTTTTTTCCTCTCTCGAATGTTCTCTCTGTTCCTAGTCCCCTTTTATTCTTCCCCGAAATCCCCTCTACTATCCTATGGTTCTTCCCAAATCTTCCCAATTGCTTATGTGATTTGTATCCAGTAATCAAGACCATAACAAATTAATATCAAAGCCTCCCATTTCGCTCTCTACTACATCACCGACTCCAAGCTATGGCCGACATCTTCAGCGAGGTTAGGACGGAACTGTGGGCATGCAGGGAGTTGTGCGAGAAGTTGCTAGTTACGGTGAATCGCTCAAAGTCCTCCCCACTGTCAACCGCGGCTGAGGGTCACGACTCTATCACCACCTCTACCACACCCGCCAGGTGTTTGACGCCGGGCCTCGACTCCAACACCAGTGGCATCCATGTTGCAGCCAAGTTTCCCTTCGTGATGGCTGCGTCTATATTGGTCCATGTGCTTGAAGGCTCCTCGTCGCTGCCATAGCGGCCGCACTAGTTCCTGCTATGGTACGCGCGGCATCCCTTTTGGCCACCGCTCCAAAGGCAGTCGCCACCACCAAGCTCAATGCCACAGTCGTTGCACTAGCTGATGCCTATCACACCGACCTCGCCATGGCATTGATAGCAGCAAGAGCCACACAGATTTTGCAAGTCAAGAAGGAGGAGGTTGGTGCACCGTGAGTGTTTGACGAAATGCATGACAAGCCCGCAAAACCAGAGGGTAGGGGCACGCGTTGTGGCATCGTCAAGTGGGTGCCCAAGGTGCACATACGATGTCGCTCTATGTGGTGGGTTCTGAGGAGCAAGCACCACCACTCGCCGTCTCCACTGACACCACCGTTGGCCATGACGGCCCTCGCACTCATACCGCTGGGTGTCCTACCACTGCAACCACCATGGAGAACTCCTATAGCTCTCTGTGTTCACCCACCCTGCCATGTCCATCAGATCCACCAAGTGCCACTCGGGAGCCACCTCCACCTCTATGGGCACCCTTGCACTTTCTGGATTTGACATCGAGCTCTACATAGGCCAACACCAATTCTGAGCCAGTCATGGTCTCACGTCCGGATGCTACCCCTCATTAACGATCGTGCATGCGACGTCGTACCAGCAACAAGCTACATTACCATCATCACCACAGGATACGACGAGTTGTGTTGGTTGCCTAGGAATGGTGACAGCACAAACCTCTACACAGTGGTCCTCCCTGTGGCCGTCCTCCATAGCATATGCTGATTTATATGATCTAAATTCTCATAATACAGATTAGGCCACTTTTTCGAATAAGTTTAATTCTTCGACTCTAAGTCATTTTGCACCTCTATATATACACTCCGTAAGCTGCACATGATGAGTTGACGACTCATTGTAAATCCCATGTGTTTTGTAATTCTTCTCATATAGTGATCATCGTCGATTATGCGGTCGTGATTTTTTCCCGTAAGGGTTTTTCACTTAAAAGCATGTGTCTTTTATTCTTGATTATATTTGCTATTTCCCTTTCGTTTTCTGATAGCATACTCGTTTTTTGTTTGTCGTGTGAGGTTGTGTCGGGGTGCATCGATGGCTGTGGATTGATTGACTTGAGCACATGTGCTATGGAGCTACGATAGCCGTGGCCACCATAGCAAGTTTCAGAGGTATGCTTGTACTTATTGGGAAATTACTTGGGCACAGGACACTTGTGCCCATTAAGTGGGTGATGTCACAACAACTTTGGCCACCACGTATTCAGAAGTGCAGAGCATGGCAAGCAATATTGGTGAAGTCATTTGAGGTATAATGTATTGTGGCACATGGGCTTCTGAATGGAAATGAGCCTTTCCAATTGGGTGATGTCTACAACATATTTTCTGAAGGCAATGGTAAAATGAGGCAAGCTGCATTACTTGTTCTACCCTTGTGGCCACCACTTACACAAGGGCACTAGATTAGGAAGTTGCATGAGAAGAGCAGCAGCCGTGGTGTGCTTAAGCAGCTATCTGGTAGCTTAGTTGTTAAATGGGATTCAACTTACATACTGGCCCTGGTACATGGGATAGACAGAACAGTAGCAAGAAAGAACAGTAGCAATATCTTCTGATAGACATCATAGGGAGTGTGAAGATTGGTGTCCACTGGTGCAAGAATCAGTGCCTCACTACACATGCAAGAAATGCTCAGCAGTTGAGATGGAACTCGGGAACAATGGTACAATTGAGAATTCTATTTTCCAAGCTATAGCTTTTGCAAGAGTTGTATCATGGTAACAAGCAATCGGAAGTACTAGTTATTGCTCCTCACTTGGCCGCACAACATCCCGAAGAATTCTTTTACAAATTCAACCTTTCTACTAGCATTCTTGGTGTTGGTTTGTTGGCTTCTAGCATGCAGGAGTTAGCGATTGTGCATGATTTCACAATACTATGGGATCTAGGTGGTGGGATTAAACAATTGCCTTACATATTGTCTTATTTGTCTATGTATGACTAGAAAATGTTTGCCAATAAGGAAAATCCCAACTTGCACATCATCAAGTCAGCTCAGATTTCCTCATCACTTGTGTTGCTTCTTCCTCATCACCTGGTCATCACTTGTGTTGCTTCCAGAGCAGAGCTTGTGATGGCATTACCAAGATAGGTGTTCGATGTGAAGCCTTGGTAAATGCCCGTAGGTAACCATTACGTTGACGATCTATATGGTGAAGAAGATGGCACAACATTTCGCAAGGAGATAAGAGTTCATGTTAAGAAACCGCAAGTGCCATGGGATCCTGGTGGCTCTACACACGCTCATAAAGTTGACAGCATCGGCAGGGTAAGTCCAAATTCAAGGAAATAGGAATGTCATGGACTCATCCAGGATTCACATTGGACTGGGCTGCAACAATAACTTGGGCTCTACGAGCACGTTGTGACCCATCAGGTCAACATAAAAGAAGTAGATACACTTGGACATAGCAGTGAATTGAATAGACTTCTACCCTGATATTTTAGGCTTAAGGTGATAGCATTTGCTTCACTTTTCGAGAGAGTGGTGGGCAACAAAGATATTATAGTGAACAACACATATGCAGGTAGACTCGGAAAGCCATTTGGAGAAGCAACTTTAAGAAAGTGGTTGGAGAAATCGTCTTATTTGTTTTTGCTTCAAAAAAAATCAAAACCAAAAGCCACCTCAAAAGCTCAGGGCCTTCGGATTTCTTCCTCTCTCGAGTGTTCTCTGTTCCAAGTCCCCTTCTATTCTTCTCCAAAATCCCCTCTACTATCCTATGGTTCTCCCCAGATCTCCTCAATTGTTTGTGTGATTTGTATCAAGTGATCAGGACCGTAACAATCAGGCATTCCAAATTAGCGAGGAGCAACAAATGCTCCCAGTAATCGGCCAAAAAAAACAGCGTCTCCTCTTATCTAACCATTCGGCACAGGTGGAACTGGGATTCGAAAACTGAAAGAGGATCAGAAACCCCACCCACGCAAGAACCTTATTCTCCGGCAATGCCTCGCATCGTTCAACAACTCATTCGCTAAGCGCGGCGCTTGTCCTTGTGAGCCAAAAGAATGTCCTTCCATGCCTCGTAGAACATCCATGTGATGCCGGAATTCGGCATCACCTTCAGGCAGCTCGCGCCCCATCCGCGGTAAAGCCCCCGGAGGCCCTCCTCCTGGATCACTTCGGACAAGGCGGCGATCATGTGGGGCGGGCACTTCCCTTGCAGGGCACCGACCATGAGCCGCTTCCTTGCCACCTCCAGCGGAAAGCTGATTGTACTCGCGGTGAGGCCTACAGATCCAACAGCGAGATGTGAACAATGCTAGCTGTTTACTCAAATTCCCAACTTATTATTGAGCAACAATTGGAATGCCCCCAATTTTGCTAATTCGTCACAGATTTTAAGATATGATGTTCAACCGGTAACTGAAGGAGGAAAAATAAAGCTAGATATAGGCGATGCTGGATCCTTTACCTGACAGAGCTCCAATAAGTAGTAGCTCAGGACGGCTCAAAGATGTCTTCTCATGTAGGCGGCAGTAAGAAGTCTTGATTGTTTCGTACATAAAATAGTAGCATGTGCTATAAGGAAGCATGCCAATTAGTGTCGGACAGAGGCCTGAATAGAGACCACCAATACCGTCAGTTTGGTATATCTTGCTGAAAGCAACGCTAATGCTAGGATAAGCCTCTCGATTGATAGTCAAGCGATCCTGTCACAGAACATAAAGAATATGGCAGAAGTAGTATGATTTCAACAACTGAACATATGGATGGGGTTTTGACTGTCAACAAGGAATCAGATCAGCAATTACCTTAATAACTTCAAGAGGATGGCACATCAATGTGCCAGCTATTCCAGCAGCTGCACCAGCAATAGCAACCGGAGATAAGAAGTGGAGTGGCAGCTCAATTTTCAGATTACCAAGTTGTATCTTTGGGCATCCATCCTCTTTCCATTTCTCTTGTGCTGCTGTCATGCTCCTTTTGACATACTCGAATGTTCCGAGCTCAATTGCTTGAGTTGGAATAATGCGGATCATGTTGATTGTGTTACCCGCCCAAAGCCCTTGCCACCCATTTTGCTCCATGATCTCCACGAAACTACCACCGATATGCCTAGATCCTACTCCTACAACCATTCTTGTCCTGCAATTAATTACATACCAGTATACCACGATATTATGTGACAATTCCTTTGTTTTAATCTAGAGATACATTATAAAACTTAATTGTAAGATATAGGAACAAATTAGCCTTCAATATTCAATGAATTGAATGTATGGATGTAAAGCCTACACAGTCTCCATTGGTCTCAGAAAGGCATAAGATCCTATAAAATACTAGCTCTCTAGCATTGATATTAATTTTGCTATGCACTAAACAAATTAATATGTTTATACAGGAGAATGTGATTATTAGATTTTTGGCAAGTTGATGTTTCCATTTTAGTATCAAATGGTGAAAAGCTGGTTAAACGTTGGAATAATAAAGTGAAAGATTGAATGAAGAAACGAAGTTGTTTTCCTAACAGATGCCTTAAAGGGTCAACTCAACAGGCCTGGTAGTTTATAGCATATCACTAAGGTGGTGTTTTGGATAAACTTGTTTGCAAAGGTTGTTACATGTCATATTTTTGAGTTTTGAAATTCAGAACTCAGTTTCCCGACAAATTTCTGAAACAAGGTTATTGAAGCAATTGTATTTTGACCACGCTCAAATGCTTTAACCAAAACTTAAAAGCAAAAGACAAAGCACAGTATGGTGTAAAAGATATATCATGCAAGGCCAGTTAGCTAGAGCATTGACTTGACAGCACACATCTGATCTCTGAAATGCATGTCAGCCCCAGATCAGAAAGCAAAGAAAACCAAACTCACAGTGTGAAGGTTGAGCATGTTAGGTGTAAAATTTACTCCGGACTTCGTGATGACTAAATAAATGAAACTGCCTAAGTAAAGTGACAAGATAAATATAGAGATCAAAGTCAGTGAATACCTGATAGTCTCAAGGGGCGCAAGAACAGCTTTAGCCATAGCACCAGCTAACGCCCCACTGGCAAATTCTCTAACCTCCCTACTCCCTAAAAATGTCTGCAGTGGATTGGAAAAAAGGAACGCCTCAAAATAATCACTCACAAATCTATTACCCACTTCATAAATGTTAAAATTCGTAAGGCATTTATGAGAAAATAAATGAAAAGACTTTTTTTCTGGGGGGAAAGCCTTCCTCCAAGTGCTTTGATGTAGTGTGGTTGAAGATGTAAAGAAGATGCTATCGTAAGATTCTACATTTAACATTGTACATAAGACAATTCTTTTGTTTTGACAAAGTGTAGCGACAACATTATCTAAGCCATCATCAAAGTTATTAACAGTATTCATTAATGGTATTATTAAATCCTGCATATCTTTGCGACAAGGACAGACTCCGAGCTGAACTTGTGTTTTATTATAGCCAAGCAGGTTCCAAATAAGAATGTTTACTTTCTTGGCAGGAGGTTATCAGCAATACAACGTCTAGAGCTCTACCAAAGGATGGGTTCACAGACAGTGGTTAGAGTTTGCAAAGCTGTCAACAATAGAATACTCAAACAAGAGCAACATCATAACAAAGTCAATTTTGAATACTTTTTGTCGCACATGGCACAATCCAATTTGGTAGTTGGAACAAGGAAGTAAATGCAAAAATCACATGTGCAGACGCCTTTCAGATACATGGGTGAAGGCCACAAAAAACTTAAAAGTACTGGAGGGCAAATGTTGTTCCATCTGTGAGGGTAACACCTTTGTCCAAACCTGTCATGAAGAGCATCCCTAACCCAACCAAAATTCCTTTTCTAAGTTAGCTAAGCGTATAAAACTGGTTGACTTAATCAAATATTAAAATAAAACTAAAGTTCTAAATGATAATGCCTGATGAAGCTTGTTTACTCCATTTGAATTTTACTATCGAAAGTCGGATCTGATTTTTCCCAGACCAAATAATACCAACCTAAGATAACAAAATACTTGGGCACATGACAACAGGGCACGTGCACATTGATTGTATACTCAATATGGTCCTAACAATAGTAAAGCCTTATCTGTATCTTACATATCAGCATAAATTCGACAAATAGGGCTCACAGATGAAGAAAAAATAAGCTAGAAACACCTTCACCGATCCAGTAACCAAGAAACGGCCTAAACTCAGATGGGGCTAGAGTTCCTTACCCTCACGGCCCCTCCGACGTCCGGCAGCCTGACGCCGATGACCTCGGCGACCTTGGCGCCGTCGAGGTCGTCATCCTTGGGCAGAGCCATGACGAGCAGCTCCTTGTAGCCGCCTCCGCCGCTCCCGCCGGCGCCGGCCCCGAGGCCGGCGAAGCCCACGCTGGCAAGCGATAGCTTCCCGCCGCCGCCGCTCGGCGCGTTCTCAAAGCCCATGGCGGCGCGTGACGGCTTCCCCCGGTCCTGCTTTTCGATTTGGAAGGGTGGAGGTATTAATAGGGGGGCGAATGCAAAATATATCGCTGCTGCTCTGCGCGCCTTGCGGTCCCGGGAGCGCGGGGTGGTGTTTCAAATACTGACGAATGTAGGGGTTGGAGTGTAAAAGATGTAGCGGGACAGGACAAAGGATTTGGTTGTGATTCTTGACTGAATTTTTTAAATTTTAGCTGTTTGTGATAAAAATTATGAAGAGAGATATTCGCTTATGATTTTAGTTAATATAGATATTAGGCTTTTAACGTATATTATAAATAACTTGTAGACATCGTCTTGAGAAAATACTTCGTTTGAAAGTTAGATACTGTAGTAAAAACTAAAAACTGCTTTTAGAAGCCGTTAAAAAACAACGGTACATTTTACGGGAAGCAAATACGTAGCGTAGACAGAGTGGTGTATTTTGGTTGTATCGGTATTTGTTTTGCTTTTATTATGGTATTTTTGGCTTTCGTTTTTGTATGTGCTTGTTCTTGTGAGAAGTTTTTCTATATAAAGTGTATTTTTTAGGCTGGTATTCTTTCTTTTTTATTCAAAGCGGTTTTTTGTTTCAAAACCCAGAAGTCGTTTTAAACGTGCTGATTTTTTAATGTGGTTTTTCTTTTTTGCATTGTATGTGAAGATATATTGTAATACCAGTAGTAAAGATAAATTATATTTCAGCTCACCAACTATTACAAATTTACAATCAAGGTTAGATAACTATACATCATCTTATATAAGCCGAGGTAGACCATGACGGTGAGGAAGGGGAAGAGTGATCGGAGGTGGAGAAGGCGTTGGGCTCCCGGCCGGCTGCAAGCCGAGGCTGGTGAGCTGAAGGGGGCGGATGAGTGGCACAGAGGTAGGTCGAGGGAGGCCGAGCCACAACGTCGGCAACTGGGGCTAGGGCAGAGCGCCGGTAGAGCCAAGCCGGTGTCGACGGCGGCACTGGGCCGGCGGGACACCGTGGAGGCGGTAGGCGGCGTGACACCTGCTCTGGTCGGCGGCCGTGAGCGGTGAACCGTGGAAGAGCGGCGTCGCAAGAGGGCCGAGCCGAAGAAGGGGCTGTGGGAGCCGACCACAGTCGACGCCAAGAGGGAAGCCGGGCGATGGTGCCAGAGGGCCCAGACTAAGGGCGGCGACGTGACCGGACTGGTAGACCCGAGCAGCCAAGACGGAGGTGGAGCCAGAGGCCGAGGAGAGAACCCATCGACGACGCGCGGTGCCGGGTGACCTATGGCACGCGGGTCGACCGCGAGGCGAGCCCGTGTGCCCATGGCCCCGAGACGGCGAGACCGCCGGAGTGAAGCAAGGGAGGCGAAGAGTCGCGGAGGTGAGGAGGCGGGGCGGTGGAGGAGCCGGCATGGCGAAGCCCGAGCCGCCGACGCCTAGCCTAGCCACAACATCATCACTGGGAAGTCGCCCGAGCGGATCGGCCAAGAGAGATGAGGAGAGGAGTGAGGCCGATTCGGCCGAACCGGATAAAGGGAAGAAAAAAAAGAAAGAGAGAAAGAAGAAGAAGAGAGAAGAAAAGGAAGAAAAATAAAGAAAAAAATGGGAGAAAAAGAAAAGAAAAAATGGCGGTTTGGCACCTACGCAACGGGTCCTTGACCCCAAGCGTTTTTATGCCAAGATCGGGTTATGCGCGTAGAGTTGTCGTTGATTGCTTAAGTACTGATTTCGATATGATGTGTTGAGTCGAGTTAACGTTTGTACAAGTGGAGGTCCCGGGTCGGAGCCGTCCACGCATCGTCCCCGAGACTAACCAGGCAAGTGCATGGTAAAGCGGTAAATTTGTGTAGTGATTGCTGTTAGATGAATGATGGTACATTGCTTACCATGTTGTGGTAAGTTAACTATTTCTGGATGCATGATGAGGAATGATGAATGATGTTTGTTGAGATATGACATGTTAATATGCATAAATAGAGAACTTGCATTGCTTGTATGTCATGAAAAGATAGTGTTGTGGTATCATTGGTCCACTTTGTGTGGACACTCGACGGGAGTGGAGATTGAGATTCCCGTATGAAAATGACGGACTACTGTGGTCCCCGTATGAAAAAGGACAGGCTTGTGATCCCCGCATGGAAACAGGGCGGGCCTGGGTGAGCATCGACGGGTGCTCGCTATTGTATACCGGTATAGGCTAAAGAGATAAGAGAGAAGTGCATGTGCATATGCATAATGATTGGTCAATAAGAACTTAAATAGATTAAATGAAAACAAATGGCGATTGAAACTGAGATGGATGTGGATTAATTTGTGAACTTGTTATTTACTGTTTTGCTTTGTACTTGCTGAATCTTTGGATTCACCCTTGTCTTGTTGTTTTTTTAGGTGACCGTTGAGGACGTCATGTGCGGGCGGGAGTAGCACATGAATAATTTCACGAACCAGCAGTAGTTCTTTTATCACCTTTTGTTAGTATATTTTAGACTCTACTAGTATGCTAGAGTAATCGCTAAAAGTGCTATGATGTATCTGGTTGCTGCAACATAAATAAAATTAGTGTTGGTTTAAAATTTTTTAGTAGTTGATGGAATGGTAAGAGTATGTATTGGTGGTAGTATTCCGGGCCAGATAATGGGCTGGGTGTTACATATACATATAACTATTTTTTATTTTCTATTTTCCTTTACATTTTCTTTATTTGAATATCTCAGTCAAAAGTTAACGGACACAGCTAGAAGCTATTAACAAAAACTGTTTCGATCGGGACATTGGACTTTTATCTAATGTCATGTGAGATGTTGGTAATTGTTTGCGTGAACTCACATTCCCTTGCCATTCTTTCTTTTCCTCAGTTGATGTAAATTCTTTGCAAGTATTGTCAGTTACTTTTAAGTTTTGCATAGTGCATTTGGGGAAAACGTTTCAATGGTTGACACCTGATCACCCCCTTTTGTTTTTGCTAAAGAGAGTGAATCAAAACCCGATTTTAAAAAAAAGAACGAAGAAAAACCAATGTACTGCAATACACTATGGTCTATTGCTATTTATACATTTTGGCTAAATGCGATTGGTGTGGCTATTCGTACATTTTTTTAAAGTCTACTGATGTTTTTAAATGAAACAAGATTGAACTAATCATTAGTGCAATTATGCATGCTATTGGCTATGTTTTAAAGTGATGTGACTTTTAGTTTTTTGGTTGAAATAGATCGTAGCAGCTATTAGTTTTTTAAGATATTTAGTTAAAAAATAGAAAAAATACTATTATATTTTTGCAGATAATGCAAAGAAAAAAAAGAAAAAATCACATTAAGAAACCAACATATTCTAAGCGCCTTTTGACTTCCGAAATATAGAAACAAATGAAATCCTAAACTTTTATATGAAAACTATGGAGTACACTGCATTAAAAACAAGTTCACTGCAAGAGTTTATATATGTGAGCTAAAACGAAGAGTAAAAGGTTAGAAAAAATAATAAAAAACCAGAATAATGATATTACAAAAGGAGTGCCATCTGCAAGGTATTATTGGTAGGTCCCAAAAGCCCAAAGAATGAAAAAAGAGCCAAAAGACACCTATTTTGCTTCATTGCCCGGTATAGTTTTCAACCTTTAGCTACAACGTAACAAGCACACCAGAGAGACACCCTCTCTACCCAAAATTTGTATTTACTCTTTCTTTTTTAATAAAAAACCAAGGGTCTTTCCCCATTTGGCGTCTGAAATTCCGAACCCGACACACGATGCAGCCATACAAATTCGGTTCCCGCGCCTCCTGGCGCGAGAATGGTCGCTGACTCGCAGATACTAGCCACGTAAGCGCGGCGCCACGTCGCATCAGACACCGTGTGGACCGAAGTAAAAGAGACGAAAATCCGCAGGGCGGTTCTCCAAAAAAAATCGAGGACGTACGCGTAATTTCGGAGGAATTAAAGGGTTTTTTCGTAAAAAAACAGGGACCCGCAAGGATCTATACGTAACTAAATAAGGACCATTTTGGAAACCGCGGGTTGCTATCGGTGAAGTGGAGGGTGGTTTCCAGAAAAAAACATGGTAGGGACCCGTTTGCAAGAAGCAGGGACCTGTTTGCGATGACGAAGGATCTCTACGCGATTTCGCAAAGCGCAGGATTTTTTTCACAAAAAAGCCAAAAAAAGGCGACGTGGCCCGTCTCGGCTGCCGGGGAGTCTTCCTCCTATAATATACGGGGTATTTTGGAAACCGCGGGTTGCTATTGGTGAAGTGGAGGGTGGTTTCTAGAAAAAAAACATGGCAGGGACCCGTTTGCAAGAAGCAGGGACCCGTTTGCAAGAAGCAAGGACCTGTTTGCGATGACGAAGGATCTCTACGTGATTTCGCAAAGCGCATGATTTTTTTCGCAAAAAAGCCAAAAAAGGCGACGTGGCCCATCTCGGCTGCCGGGGAGTCTTCCTCCTATAATATACGGAGTACTAGCCTCATAGGCGCGGCGCCACGCCGCGCCAGCCACCGTACGAGCGAGGGGCTATCCTGCAAATTGGGGGGCAAAAAAAACTGGCAGGGGCTTTTTTGCGAGAACCAAGGATCTGTATATAATTTCAGGAAAACAGAGAGACTTTTTTCGTAAAACACCTCACCAGACCGTACCGAAATTCCTTCGGCACGCGGCGGGCGGAGCGAGCTCGCGGGGTGACGTGGGGAGCCTGGGCGCGGCGTTTCCCCCGGGTATAATGGGCTGGGTATTTCCCCCCAAATTGGAGTACCGAAAATTCCCGGAAATCCGCGAGGCGCACCACTGACCACCCCCACCAACATAAGATTCGCGCGGCAGCTTTACCCCTCTCATTTTTTCCATCCCATTTTCCATTTCGAAGCCCCCACTCCCCTCCCTTTCGACCCTCTCGCGCGCGCGGCATCGCCGCCTCCGCCTCGTCGGAACCCTAGAACTCCCCCGGCATCCCGGCGCCGATCACGGCCTGCGCCGGCCGCGGCGATGGCGAGGGCGGCGCAGCGGGGCCAGCTGCTCGACCGGTGGCGCGGGATCCAGGAGGACGAGGAGGCCGACGACGACGGCGAGCTCTCCGCGGCCAAGCATCGCCGCCTCATCCAGGCCAAGGGGGAATGGTATGGCTATGGCATACTCCTCCTCATCGCCCCCCGCTTCGCATCACTTCGCGAACGATGCGGCTGTTGGTACGGCGTGAAATCGCGCGGGTTTAGTGGTGTCGGGGCGGGTTTGGGATTCCGCTGATTGGAACGAGTAATGGTTGCGCTGATGAGGAATCGGGCAGCTTAGCTGCATGGTAGTAACCTTGGGATTTTTTGGTTGGTTGGATTAGGTAATGCGAGTATAGTTGGCTATGGGCCTATGCCCTATGATCGCTCGCCCCCCTCTTCACACAACCGTTTTTGCGATGTAGGTGGATTGAGATATCGGGGGAACTCCTGTAGATTTTAGGGTTTATTAACAGTGTGAGTACGAGCATTGATATTGTGTAATGCGTGCTGTTAGAAGTTCAGTGGTGCAATTTTTAGTTGATAGGAATTGGGATTGTGGAACATGAAATTATAAATGGCTATAGTAGACATAGAACACTTGTAAGCACATTTATAATGTGCACAAAAGTACTGGACACCAAGTTTAGGGTTTAAAGATATATTATGTATGTTTTTTAATCTGTAGAGTATTCTCTGTGTTGATGGCAAATTTGAGATTCGAATGGTTATAGGTCATATGTGATAATGTTGCACAGAAAGCATAACGAATTAGCAGCGTGGATTTAAATGGGTATTATGGGGTTAAGATTCAGTGGTGTGAATGAAAGTTCAGGAATTGCTGAAGGGGATAGTGTATGTGCTGATCTAGTTATTTTTGTAGCATTGCATTGACAGGTTGGCCGTGCTTGACCTTCGATTGGAGCACTTTTAGTCAAATTCCATATATTTTGTGGTCCATCCATTTCCATTATTAGTTTGGGTACTGGAACAATTTCATGTACTGAGGACTCATTCATCGATGAAAAATTAATTAGTGTAACACTAGAAGTGTTTTGACATTTCCATGGCACGGAAAACAAGGACCATTGAGTTTAAACTGATGTTTTTGGAGATGACATAGTCCCAAGAAAATTCTTGGTGATCATGGTATGAGTTATGCAGTTGATTTTCTGTTGGTTGCTGTGATGCAGGGCCGGTCCTGAGATTTTAGGGGCCCGGGGCGAAACTAGGAATAGAGGCCCTAGTATAAATATCTAAATATAAATCTATACACACATATATATATATATATATATATATATATATATATCTAATTTTACCAACAAACACTTAAAATACGTTATGTATTAAAGAAAAATTCATATCAAAGACTTTGCTCCCGTGCCTCAGTCCCAGGATTTAGACCTGAAACCGCTCCTACCGATAAACCTGTGTGCTCTGCTGCCGCCTTAAACCCTCTAAAGTCGAGCCCCACTGCATATACAAAACCACCGGATGCTAGCTTATCTCTACGCTCTCCATATATCCATCAATTCGCAAGGTCCTGATGATCATATACACTTCACCTCTCGCATTTCTTTCCAACCAGACCAGTGCGTTCAAGCTTTCAGAAACCTATTGGCTGCAGTCTTGATTGATTGCCGCATCGAAGAAGAAGCTGGCATATATTGCGTCGGAGAGATGGGTTCTCGATGGCTGGTCGGATTCGCGGTTCTTGGCGATGACAACAAAGGCACGTACCACCACTGGTTGTCTTGTCATAGATTTGTTGTATGGTTGGTTTGTTCAGGAGGATGTATTATACATGTGCTGTGCCTGTGTGTCTAGTTCGCGCGAGGAACCGGTCTCGGCGTGGAGGTGGGCGTTCCGAAGTAGCAGAGGAAATCGGAGGACGGCGAGATCAGCTCCACCCATGGCTCCCGGTGGCGCGGTACCGGCTAGTCGATTACGCCGAGCTAAAGGTCTAAAACTGCGTAAGATTTGATCTTTAATCTCGGTGCTTGGGCCGCTTGGCTATGCGGGAGGCCCGTTCGGAAGCTTGGAGAGGAGGACGTCTCCCTAGCTCGCGGCGTGAGGATCGGCCGGGCGGATCGCGTGGACGACGACGCCGGGCGGGCCCCGGTTTTGGGGCCAGGCGGCCGCCCGCCGCCCCAGTACGGGCTGCTTGTGATGTTGGATGTGTTGACTGTTGAGGTGTTGGGGGTAGGCAGTAGGGATATGCAAAACTCAGTGATTACAATGTAGACTCATTGGATTGACAATAATTTTCTTTTAGAAGAATATTGATTCGAAACGTTTATAGCTGTGTGACAACAACTAACAGAATAATCCAAATGTAGAGCACTTCTTGGGCACCAAGTTCAAGGACCAAGATCCAACTTGTCAACTCCCATCCCACATCTCACGAGTCCTAATCTTATTGGCTCCTCTAATATTTTGTTTAGGAAAGCACAATTATTATTGCTGTTTTTTACTACATGAAGAGAGCAGCTTGAAGTATTTTTTTAGTTAATGGTGAGAGAAGTTTCAATTTATGCAAGTGTATATAAATTAGGGAGTGTTATGTTGGTTGAAAAAATGACATTTGTTGAAAGCTGATATAATCTATGGGTGTTACCAAAAGACATTTGGTCTATCTGTAATTGAGTTGTGTTGGAGTACCAGAACACCAAAAGTTGTGTAAATGGACTAATTGTTCTTTTCCGTGCAACATGCCTTATTTCTGGAGTCAGGAGTGAGTTATTACTTTTACTAACTAATTGATGATCCCTCTATTACTTTCCCTGATGATCCTGATGAAATTGAAATTTCATGCTTGTTTAATCATCTGCAGGTTTTCACATTGTTTCTATTTTCTGGAAAGTTTGTCGAAAGAAGAGCACATTTGGTGTGGATATGCAGATATCATGGGACCTTTTTTGGAGACGTTCCATGGTTACTTTGATGATAAGGAGGAAAACTCACCTCTTAAAATTATATGGAAACGGGTTTCTCGAGAACTGGGTATTTGCACACAATGTGTGTGTGAACACCACCAGGCACAGGATTTTTTTGATACTGAATATCGGTCAGATACTGTTGATCCCCTTCTGAAAGTATTACGGCTTCTCGATGAAGAGAGGGTTACAGAGCATCTTAGACAGATCAATGAAAAGATTCAGCTCAAGGAGTATGACCCTTCATGCCATGGTGCAGAAGTTGTTAGCATAATGTTCGAAGTATGTTCCATTTATGTGATACCTTTCCAATTCTCTTTTTATGCAACATTAGCAATACTGATTTCCCTTTGAAACAGTTGAAATTCTTTCATTGGCAATTTTTTCCTGACAAATATCAGCATGAAGTACGGATTTATAAGTTACAACCAGAGTACCAGACACTAGTCACACCCACTATTTGAGAATATCTAGCAACACTAGTATTTATCCATTCCCTAATTGCTTTTGGATATGTTTAAGATGCACATCAAAAGTGCTTTACATCAAATGCTCTTAGTGCGTTCTGAATAGAGGGTTGTTTTTATCCACCAATATTACATCATCCGTCCAGTTGAGTTTATTTATGATTAGCAGGAGCTTGATACCCACTGCATTCATGTGTATTCCATGAATTAATCAGAATTTCACTTGCAATACTGAGAATACAAGCAGAACATAATTGGTCTGCACCTATGTGGTAATGAGTTCCTAACTGTAACTGCACAGCTTATTTTCTCTTCTTTTATTGACTTTCTGTTCTTGCCAATGAACCTGGTAGTTTTTATCTGCAAAGCAAGCAACATCAATATCTTATGAGTCATATTTCATTGTATAAACCGTCACATAGGGACCAGGGTCTTAAGTTTCATGGCAACCGTGACAATCTGCTTTTTTATATTTGCAGGTTTTGATGTATCCTGTTCTGTTAGATGATCAATCATTGGCTAATCAGTTCCAGATGTTCATTGAAACAGTTGATGAATCATATGAAGTTAGCCTTTCAACTAATCAGCAATACCCCGTAAGTTACTTTTTCCCCTTGATTTATGCTCATAACACAACTAGTAATAGTTAGCCTTTCAACTAATCAGCAATACCCTGTAAGTTACTTCTTTCCCTTGATTTATGCTCATAACACAACTAGTAATGTCTCACTTGACTATTTGAACCTTGTCATATGGATAAAAAAAATTATCATTCTGAATAATCAAGTAGTCCAGGATACATGATTTGTTTTTCATCAATTGTTTTTAGCCTACTGCTCAAAATATAGTTTTTACTCCTTTTCTCACCATCCGTTAAGCTTGTCAACCTGTGTCTCACAACATGTTTAAACTTACAAATTTAGGGTGTTGTCTCACAACATGTTTAAACTTATAAATTTAGGGTGTTTACGCGTTACTCTTCTTCAAAAGTTGTAAAGCTCGAGCAATTGGGCTTCGCTTAGCCCGATCCATGGGGAAATTGAGGTAATGTACTCTCCACTTTCCTGTTCATTTTGAATCAAGAAAGTTACTACTTGCTAAACATTTCTCTAGTTAGATCAATAGATGGAAATGCATCTAGATACTTGCACAATGTAGGGTTTAACTAGGCAATGTAATAAAACTCGGCACTTCACTGCCATGTCCGTGAATCATAGGTCCTTTGAATGCCTACTTTTCCATACTAGCACTAAAAAAAATCTCCATCTATTTCTGCTTCCTTGTCAGTGCATCGGCCTTCAACAATCTAGTAATATTACTCAGTGTATTAGTTAGATTGATCAACTGCTCTAATTATCCTGTCAGGATAAGCATGTTAGCTTTGGTTTAACCCAGTCCGGTTTTAACCTGTTGGGTTTGGTTTAACGAGGTCCGGTTTTAATAACTATAAATTCATCACATGTAATTGTATTAATAATAATTTTCAGGAAAGCGATTGACTTGGAACCATTGCAACCCTTACTGGAAAAATATATCAATTTTTTGGAAGTGGAAGTTCTACCATCTACTTCAGAATCTTCAAGGCCTAGGGTGCAGCTCAAAAGAGCCAATGTATGGCTTGGATTTAAATCACTGTATGTAAGTTTAACACATGGAATGCATGACTTACTATGTTTTCACATGTTCCAAATATTGCACCTTTAACCTGTTAATTTACTGGCTTTGTTTTTGCAGCCTTGGGTTTCTTGAGGCGCCTGCTTTTGAAGATGGTATATTGGAGAAATACCCTATATTTCTGAATATTGTACTTAACCATGTCAGTGATGACAGATCTGATTTATCATGTGCTGTAAGTTGCCTCAAAGCTTCATTTGAAATGCTTGGTAAGTGTGATTACTAGTTTCTGTTGTCCCATGAATATGATAAGCTTGCCATGTTGCAAATTTACTCCATTCTCTTGTTTTAGGTTGTAAACTTTGGTTGAGAACAACACTATCACCTAGTGTTATGCGGAACACATTATTGGGTCACTGTTTTCACACTCGAGATGAGAAAAGTCACAAAGAAATTTTTGATCTTTTCCTCCCATTTCTTCAGGCATGTCCGTTGTTCCTTCTAATAAAATGACCTTCTCATCTACCAAACCTTAATGAACTATTAAGTTAATTCCTATATGCAGTCACTTGAAGCGCTACAAGATGGTGAACATGAAAAGCAAAGGAGGAATATACTTTATTTTCTTCTTCATCAAGTAACTCGGAGTAGCAATTTCAGTGTTCTGATGAGAAAAAGTGCTACTAAGGTTAGTTTATCTTTGTGGCTGTTTAGTTCTTTAGTAATTTGAATTTCAATGTAAATGCTCTTATAAACTTATCTTGTATTTTCTCATTATTTTTTTGGCTATTAAGTACCACCTATTTGGGACTTAGACTATTTGTAATGTTGCATATGGCTTCAAATCATAGTTTAAATATGAAAAAAGACAACAAACGGCCAGAGAGAGAGAGAGAGAGAGAGAGAGAGAGAGAGAGAGAGAGAGAGAGAGAGAGAGTAATACAAGAGAGATAACTAGCAAATTAGACGAGCTACTATGTTCATTTGATGGCCAACTATACTGAGAACATATTTTAAGCCGATGCCATTTGCTAGATCTACTATGATAATTCTTCCTTTCCTTTTGGAAGGCCTAAATGAGGGAATGATTTTGGAAATAAATTAAGCATGATCTACCTTGACAATAGATCATCTCTGTAAGTCAGCATGTTGGGGTCATGGACTTTGCTACATTTGGTGATGAAGCAGGCGGGCAAAAAATATTCATAAAAGTGCCTGAATTAGATAGAACGTGCTTTTCCAGAATCCTAGTTCTACTGCCTCTATCCTAGAATAAGAAAAAAAATGCTACAAACCATTTTGAGTAATTTTATAATTTATTGCGCACCATGGTAGTTGTAAGAGTCATCTGAATCCCTTTTAAATTTGTGCAGGCCATGCCACCTATCCTTTCAAGTTAA
This sequence comes from Bonia amplexicaulis, assembly GCA_036346245.1. NCBI lineage: Eukaryota > Viridiplantae > Streptophyta > Magnoliopsida > Poales > Poaceae > Bonia > Bonia amplexicaulis. Next base: position 12,424,509 of record CM070761.1, on the reverse strand, counting down.
CCGTGTTTCGTAAGTTGATGAAATGCTTTAGATGCTGCTCGGTTGGGCTGAAATAAGCTGGTTTATGGCTGAAATTGCAGTGTAGCTGATTGAAACTACATTATAGCTGATGGTAACTTATTTGACGTAACTAAATTAAAAATAATTAAAAATAGAAAAAACAGGTTAGCCCATCACGGACAACGCAAACGAATACGGGTAAAAAAGATATGGCAAAAAAGCTAAAAAAAACTAAAAAGCCAGAAAAAGATGAAATTTAGGAATAGTGAAAAATAAGTTAGAAGCCAGAAGTTCAAACCGAAATGAACGGGGCCTTAAAATTGTGCTTTTGTGAGGTTACATTGTAAATATTGTGTGCAGGCTATACATAGCTTATATGCTATGCATTTACAGTTGTTAAAAAATAGTTGGAGTTCTAACAAATGGTAATAGCATGCTGCTACATGGTTTGATATATTACCCTTTAATGTAAGCTACATCATCAATATCCACAAGGAAAAACAGCTAGATCAAGTTAGCACTTAGCACACACATTTTCTAAACATTTCATATTTGATCGATTGGACATATTTTTGGTTACTGATAGTGTATAAATTATGTATTGTTATTACTTGACACTATTGATGTTTTTGCCTATTTCCTTCCAGATTGCTCTTCTTATTGTACAAAGAGGCTACACAATGAGCCCTCCTTGCCCAGCCTCTGAATGCGCCCATATGTGGTAATGACCATGTTTACCCTGAAAATATTCTACTTATTAGATCGCTTATTGCGAGGCCATCTATAATAGTTAATGAAGCCTTTATTTATGTTGATCAATAGAAGTAGAGACCTTGATTGTTACCTTAGAATACTTTGTAGATATGTGTCCCATACTCCCATAGCATATATCCCTCTGCGGTGGTTCATAGGATTCTTGTGTTGTCAAGTATGTTTCTTCTTAGTACTGTATTATTGCTAACCATGGTTTAACATATCAAGCACTGACAACAATCAACATTTTTAATTTCTCCTGCATCTGCGGTCTGCCTCATTGTTTGCCATTGGCATTGTTTCATCACTATTAATTATAACCTCCAGTAAAAGGGTTGATGCCCTAGAATGCGAGCAGTGTGCAAACTCTGACCAACATCTTTGCGAATATTTAGGGTGGCCATATGGAAATTATGTATGAATAGATTTGTCTAAAAAATACTTTCATAATATTGTAACTTTTTTAGGTTTTACAAATATATTTCAATGAAAATTGCTGTCAAAGTTGCATGTTGAAGACCGTGCTAGTGTCCAAAACAACACATTTTTGTGACTGGAGGGAGTATTAAGTATTAACTAATAGCTGTAGACAATGACCTTGTTTGGTACTTCCGACCAATCTAACAATGTAATGCCGGTTTGGGAAATCTCTTTTTATGGTTGAGACTCAGATACCGCAAATTTAGGAAAGCTCCGTTATAGCTAACCGGTCTATTCTCCTAGGTTTGAAACTCATCACTTTTGTTGTTAAGTGAATGCCGCTTTCCTTGTTCAAAGATCCGTGACTTACTAGATTAAACTAGTGCCTTAAGTTGTACATTGATGTGATGTGGATTTAGTGTGTTTAACTGTTTATGACATGGGCATGGGCATGGGCCTGCGGCCAGCCGGCACGCACAAGGCAGCACCAACGTCCATCATGCCATGGCCATATGCATCCAAGGATAACTAGCAGGCGTGCAGGACTCGACATAGTAATCCATCTTTGGATGCTTGTCTTTAGATTAGTCGCTTGCTTTAGATAAAGATTGCATTAGATAAGATATGCATTAGTTACGGATAAGGTATGCAGATTGAGTTAGTTGGAGTCAGCTCTATATAAAGGAGTCATTCTATCGTTATTTACCAACCAATGAACAATGAATAAGTACTTCCCAAGTCCCTAAGTCCCGCTCTAGATAAGATATGAATTAGTAGCTTGTTTCTAGCAGACCACTGTTTGTAGTATCTGCTGGCTTGCCACTATTTATCTCCTACTTTATTTCTCTATTGTTGCATGTCATCCTCTGACCTGATTTTGTCGAACAGGGGACCATCTTTGATCAGCTCGCTAAAGGACACATCCTTACATAGTTCTTTGCGTCAACCTGCATTTGATCTCATCAATATTCTTGTAATTTCTGATGCTTCTGCCTTGATTTCCTTTAAAATGAATTATGAGTCTGTCACAGAGGGTAATGTAAGCAACTCTGTCATGTTTGTTGACGATGAGGATGAACTGCTTTTCACCCATGATGCCGAAGAAAAGGGTTACAGTTGTTGGAACGATTTCAGTGTTCTGAACAAGTTGACGTGTCGGGGATGCAAGGATTGGACATGTGTGCCTTTGTTATGGTTTCTTATAATGGTTCAATTGGAACCCTCTAAGCTGCCCATAGCTTTTTCAAAAGCAGTGTTTTGGGCTCTATCTCATATTTCTGTTTTGGAGCCTGGATTAGCTACAGAGTCGTCAGTGCCTGTGAATGATTGGTTATCATCACACGCTGGAGAAATCTCTTCAACATTTTCATGGCAAGTTCCACGTGGTGCTGATGATGGTGGAGGTGGGAAGGAGTGCATTAATACTCTCAAGGTGCCACAATTTTGTACCCTGCTATTGAGAATATTTAAAAGGTGGGCTCCATTTTACTTATTGCTATTTCATGTCATTTGATCTGTTTAGTTTGTGTTCCCAGATTATATTGAAATCTTGCCATGTTGTATCTTTTACTGATTGCAAACTGTAAGTCCTAATTTTTCCCTAGTATATCATACTCACAAGAAATTAATACCTTTTAGATGTGCCATTCATGTCATCATGCAAATTGAGCAATGTGGGCTTCAAAAGCAATGGACTTGGGAACCAATGATGGCAGAAAGCTTGATTTTGGCACTGGTTGATCATAATGATGTAAGTATTACCATTGTCTTCCATACTACCCCTGGTGCATCTAAGCATTTAGTATTACTCTTGCTGTACTCATTGTAGAATGTGCGGCAAACTGGGAGGGCTGTCTTGGAACATGTATCCAAAGCA